>JAJPUD010004733.1:39321-63580 GCA_023553655.1 Myrmecobius fasciatus | reverse complement strand
AACCTAAGAAGGAAAACAGAATGCATGGAAATATTCACAGAAAGCGTTAAAATGCTGTGTTGTGGTTCACTCTCAGTTCCCACAGGCCTCTCTCTGGATGTATATGACTATCTTCATCGCAGAACAACTGGTTTGAATCACATCATTGTTGAAGAGAACCATGTCCATCAAAATTGATCATCGTATAGTCTTGTTGCTGTGTATAATGTTCTCCTGGTTCTGCTGATTTCACTCAGCATCAGTTCATGCAAGTCTCTCCAATCCTCTCTGAAATCCTCCTGTTGGTCATTTCTTACAGAACAATAATATTCCATAACATTCATATACCATAATTTATTCAGCCATTCTCCAATTGATGGGCATCTTTTCAATTTCCAGTTTCTTGCCACTACAAAAAGGGCTGCCACAAACATTTTTGCACATGTGGGTCCCTTTCCCTCCTTAAAAATCTCTTTGGGATATATGTCCTTCATTTTTAAAGAGAACGAATGACATCACAGGATGATGACTTGCATGAATTGGATTTATATGAAGTAGAGTTGCATAGGCAGGTAAAATCAGGTTTACAGATTCATCAAAGTCCAGTGGCAAGACAAAAGTCAGAACCTCTGGTGATGGCCCAGATTGCTGTGGATGATTTTGGGATTTTCAGTGTCTGAGTTTGGTCAGACCAAGCTCTAAATGTTCTAGTCCCGTGACCATTGGAAGATATTGTTCTCATCCATTCATTCCACTGGGGAAAGTCTTTATATGCTTAGGTTTAATATCTTCCTAACTCACTGATGGGACTGAAAGCCCATTGGTTGCCCTCAACATTATTTAGCCCATTTGCCAAAACAGTTTTACCAGGATATGATCCCTGTGCATGCTACATGTTCTTGGAGTCACAGCTGAGACCCTGGTAAGAGGGGAACACTAATGCCCTGAATGAGCAGTCCTGAAAAGGGCTTAATTAAGCAAGCCCTCATACCAGAGGAGCTAGTCTTCCACGAGCAATCTGTACACTCCATACTGCAAAGGATATGACAGGGGAGGAGTATGATCATCACTGAGGAACTAGTTCAAGTAGTTTATTATTGTACACAGGACAGAGAGCTGCTCAGGTCAGTATAGAGAGGAGCAATGTGATTGGGCCTTTTTACTATATAAGGATTCCAGGCAGGGGATTGCCAATCAATGAATAAATCACAGTATAGAGTCATCCCATCGTATCGGGATAATAGAATGAAGCTAGAGGGGAGCTGAGGAGGAGGAGCTGAAGGTAGCACCGTAGAGACGGCTGTATGAGGTGGTAGGTTGTGGGAGATGGTCACAGAAAGACTAAGGTAACGGATGGCCCAAAATTTGATACATTCTCAAGGTATATGTATTTTAATGGGAATTGGGAGACAAAGAAAAGCATCTGGTAGGTGATTATGGTTCTGAATTATTAGAGGCAACAGAACCATCTTCAATAGTTGAGGACTCAGCATGTCCTGAACATAGATATCTAATCTGTAAATAGATTGTCTTGTATTGTATCTATGGTCTCTTATATAGAGTAGCAGCTTCATCCAGGATTGGCCCAGCTTTATACAAGGCCATGTATATAAAGTCCAGGAAAAAGACCCTATTCCTTGTTGTTTCACTTGAATTTCTGACTGAGAGAAGAGTTTGTTCAGAGAAATGGCTGATACTATGCAATATGTACACCTTTTGTCACATGATCTACTCAAGGCATTCTGTGTTTGTAGCTTTTGATAGTCATTTTCTTCTTTCTAGTGCCAAGATTCTTAACTATTTTTTGTGTCATGGACTCCTTTTTGATTAGTCTATGAATTCCATCACAGAATAATTATTTTAAATGCTAAAATAAAATACAAAAGATTACAAAGGCAGTAAATTATATTGAAATAAAGTTATGAAATTATTATAAAATAAGTTTACAAATCCCAGGTTAAGAACCTGGTATTGAGTATATCAAGGATGGGAAATTGGTTCATGAGAGACATCATTTGTCTCCAGTGTTCCTGAGAAAGGGAGATTCTTTTGGAAGTTCCATTCCACGATGAATCCATTTTCTAACAGTGGAATTAGTTTCCTTTCTATACAATTATGGATTCAACTTCTGTCTAGTGAGAAAACTTTATTCAATTGTGGGAAGTGGAGTACACTTTATCTTGTTGTTTGAACCTAGCTCTGACTGGCTGAATAACTGGACCATCTTTACTTGTTCCTTAGTGATCTTTAACTAAGAACCTAGGTTATACTAACTAGAAACCTGGTTAGATCCAAATACTGCTGCAAAGAGTTTTCTTACATTATACATTTCTCTTATTTTATTTTTTTTTATTAAAGCTTTTTGTTTTCAAAACATATGCATGGTCACATTATACATTTCAGGCCACCCATATGTCTTATTTGAAAACTAGTCTCATAATGATCAACCAAGTATTATTTCCATATTCTTTTGATTGTTCACAGAGTCTTGGGGGGAGTGAGTTATACCTCTTTTTATGATTTTGGGAATTACATTTGTTCACTCTCACCCTTTCAACTTGAAAAATACCTAATTTTCCCTTCAATTAGAAATCATATTGCCTCATTTTATATCCTGGTTGTTTTCTTTTAATTAATTGGTCTTACTTGATTAATTGTTTTTAATATATAAAAGATTGTCTCTCCTGTATTCAAGGTCCAAGCCTAAATTGAAAAGGAGTGGTTTCAGCTTGTTGAGAAATTGGCATACATTGCTTAATAAATCAAAATGTTCGGAAGCTTGAACTTTTGTTTCCTCAATTATTTCATCTTTCATCCACTATAGTAGATTAGACAGAAAGGTTTTGGAGCCTGGTAATGATTTAGTTAAAAAGCTATTAAGACATAGCATGAAAGAGTCCTGTATTTGAACTAAGAAAATCTTAATTTTTGTTTCTGATTCTAGCACTATCATTAGTAATATGACTTAAGTCAAGGTTGATTCATTTCTTTGAAATTTTTTATTCATCTGTCATATGACAATAACATCTACATAATCTAGCATACTAGGTGGTTAGGAGGATCAAGCATTTATTAACTGTATAGTGGTATTATTATTATTATAAATGGAAAGAACAATAATGATATCTTAAAGGCTTTCTCTTTGCCTTATGTGTAGGTGATACTGTATTCTCAAAAGAAGTGTCAAGAGCAGAGGCTCTGGGAAAGTTTACTAAATGGGAAATATGATAATAACATTAATAACAATAATAGATAACATATAACTAGGTCTATTCTTCCTCAAAAGAGTAAGACAGCTACATAGCTCAGTAAATAGAGCACTGGACTTGGAGTCAAGAAGACATGAATTTAAATCCAGCCTCAAATACAACTAGAAATCATATTACATAGTACA
Source organism: Myrmecobius fasciatus (assembly GCA_023553655.1). Lineage (NCBI taxonomy): Eukaryota > Metazoa > Chordata > Mammalia > Dasyuromorphia > Myrmecobiidae > Myrmecobius > Myrmecobius fasciatus. The sequence goes on along the minus strand of JAJPUD010004733.1, from coordinate 60,207 downwards.
TTAATCAAAGACTACTAGAAATGTGACCATGGGCAAGTCACTTAACCTCAGTTTAATATCCATATAATATATACAATCCACTAGAGAACGAAATGACAAGCTACTCTAGAATCTTTGTCAAAAAAAATAAACTTCATGTATAATGTGATCCATGTATTTATGAGAAGACAGACATGATTCTACAAGGTCTTCCTTGGGGCAAAGAAGCCCATCAGAAGTTTGGCCATCAGATGACATGTGGTTTGGCTGTAGCAACTCACTAAGTGGACAAAAACACAAAACATTGATAATGAAAATGATGATAACACTGGGGTTGGATAACCGTGGTTGGTATTAAGGAAAGAAAACTGGCTTCTGACTCTGAAGATCAGTGTTTGAATCCTGTCTTTATAGCCTACTACTTGGTTGGCTACAAGAAAGTTACTCAGTTTTTTTTCACCTGTAAGATTATGGGTTTGGATTAAATGGGCCCTTATTCTGTTTCCAATTCTGAACTCTAGGATTCGGCGATGAGAATTAACAACTGGCTAATCTTCAGCAGAACTTGTTTCTAATTGTCAAGGTTGTGAGGTCCCACCAGTATCTACCACTAGAGGGAGAAATCCAAAGACAAACAGAAACTAATATGAGATTTCAAAAAGAAAAGCTTTGCAATCCAAAGGAATGAATCTCTAATAATAAAGAATTTTAGTTACTGTGACAAGTCCACGGTAAAGTTGTGTGTTTGTTAGGGTTGATCCCTATTTGTAGTTTCTCAATAACTTTTTACAGGTGACTGCCTTCTTTGCCTGTAGATAAGAGTAATCTTTTAACAATTTCTTGAAAAACTAGAAGAATTCAGTTCTGATATAGGGTCGAGATGGTCACTGTTTTTCATTTTTTCAAAGCACTGATATATTTTAGGATAGGAAGAAGAACTGGACTTCTGTTTCATTGATTTCTGATGAGGAAACTCCCTCTACCAATGAAAGATAAAGTCTTAGAGAGTTGCCTAGAGCACTGAGAGGTTTAATGATCTGTCCATGTTCACATATCTAGTTAGGACTTAAATTCAAAATGTTTCTAGCTCTGAGGCCAACTCTCTGTTTACTGTACCATGTTGCCTTTCGCTGATATACTTTAAAGCAGAAAAATGAATAGATAAAAAGCAGTTTCTTTTTTTCCGTGGGAAGAATGAAACAGGTCCCCCAAGAAGAGTACAAATATATTTCTGCATAGTGGATAAGAAAGAAATATGAAGCGCAGAAGCAAAGAACTACTAGGAAGTAGTTCTTAATAGCCCTGTCAGGGCAAGAAAAAGTGTTGAGAGCAGAAGGAAATAGAAAAGTAAACAAGCTGGAAATAAGGACAGAGTATTTCTAAAGTTGTATTGAAGAGAGAGCATCAGGGGCCATTTGTATGCAGCAGTGCCTATGAGAAATGTTTCTGGGAAATCAGACATAGGAATAACAAGTGCTGGAATGGCACATGCTCCTAGGCTCTAGGGTCAGAGACTTTCAAGTGCTTCTTGTCTGTAACAGACATTTTTGGCTCTAGATCATATTCAACACAGTTGACCACTGACTTATTTGATCATCAAAACTCAGCTCAAATCTCTCACTTCTATCTCCTGAAATTCTAGTCTCTCTCTCTTCTTGAAAGTTTTAGAGTAATGACGTCAGAAACATATAATATGGCTCCTGATCTCACACTTTCTTATACTGATTGAAGTTACCTATTGTGGTGATTTTTGATTCCCTAAGGCTATTTTCATCACAATTTCTAGTACCACTCTGCCTATGAGAGTCTTAACTAGAAATTTTATTATATAGAATGAATAGCCTATAGAATGAATAGTCTAGGACACACTTCAACTTGAGGAGGAGAGGAGATAAGACTAAGAGGCCAGGGATGAAATCTGACCACCTGCTCCAAAGGAGACTTCCAGGAGACCCCAAGATACCCTAAAACTACTACAAAGAAAGCTGCTACCCAGGGAGGAGTAAAGGTAATTGGCTCAACTAGAAAAAAATTGGGTGACTCAAGTACTTAACATTTTAATGTCCTCAGATAACTCTAAGATGATAATCTGGAGATGCCCATTTATATTGGTAGAGTGAGCTTCCTCATTTTGAATTTCCTTCATCAATGAAATCATAGTTCTTAACTAAAACCAAATCAGAAGAAGAAATAGATTCATCAAAATGAAGAAATTTGTCCAAACTGATACAGTTAATAAGAGCCAGAGAAAGGAGTTAGCATGCTGACATGTGCATAGCTTTGCAGTAGATGTTGCATGGGATATAAAAAGAATAAAAGATAAGGTCCACGTCCTAAAGAAGCTGAGAAGAAAGATGTGCATGAAAAGTTATGTGCATAGACAGGCAGATAGACCTTGTTTTTTGAGGAATGATGTATGGCTCTGCTAAGTATGGTTGCTAGAGCAACCACCATTGACACAAAATTTAAGCTTTTTTTGTTGTTGTTTAATTGTGTCTGACTATAGGTGCCCCCATCTGGGATTTTCTTGGCAAAGACTTGGGAATGATTTTCCATTTCCTTCCCCAGCTCATTTTACAGTTGATGGAACTGAGTGTCTGGTGCCAGATTTGAACTCAATAAGTCTTCCTGACTCCAGGCTCAATACGCTATGGACTGCATCACCTAGATGCAGCTGATTTTGGTCTTTGAACCTTCTTCTCTCTTTTAATAGAGAGGATCTGTTTCCAGGTATTGCTTCCTTGCTTTAATTCACACCTGTCTTGCCACAAGGCTCCAATATTGGCCCCCAAAAAGCTGCCAAAGGATTCTCTTCCCCCCAAAATATTTCCTAAACATTATTTCCTAAAAACTGCTAATGGGGTTCTTCCCCCAGGAAGATCAGTTTCTTATTATTTCTACCAGGGAATTTTTAAACAATTAATTCATGGGACAGCTGGGTGGTGCAGTGGATAGAGCACCAGCCCTGAAGTCAGGAGGACCTGAATTTGATCTGGCCTCAGACACTTAATACTTCCTAGACGTGTGGCCTTGGGCAAGTCACTTAACCCCAATTGCCTCAGCAAAAACTAAACAAACAAACAAAAAAATAAAAACAAAAACAAAAACAAAACCCAATTGATTCATATGTAGCAATACACAATTTTTTATCAAGTTAAATGAGATATAGTTAAAAAAACAACGTGGGCTAATATGCAATTGTATCTAATAACACCTCTAATTTCATTAAACATCTTTGTGTTTCAGTTCTATATTTCTGAGTCATGTAAATAGCTATGATGTAGCTATTCAGATAATCCCTGCTTCCATTTGATAAGTAAATGCCTTTGTGGAACTGAATGTCTCCTTGGGAGAAAAACATATCATGTTCAGATCTTAGTACCTCTTATTGTTAGTGTATGCTAGTATGATGGGGTGATGTGAATTGCATCAGGTAGCATGCATTCTTTCACCCTTGGATTTGCAGATCTGATTAGATATTAGTGCCTTGTATAAAACTGTAGTTTGAGTCTGAGGTAGAATTTAAAATATAAAACAACCAAAACCCAACTCCCTTAATAAGTTTTGCCCCATCTGAGCAGGACCGACATTTGTAAAGTTTTCATTTCCTCATTCTGTGGTAGCATATCTTCCTGATAGGACCTCTTCTTCTCTTCTTTCTCCTCTTCTCCCTTATTTGTAGACTGGGCTGGGAATGGAAATGTCTGCAGATACAAGACTAGTGTGTGTGTGTGTGTGGGGGGAGGTATATTCTGTGAGAATTAGCTCTCAGATCTTGGGATATCATCCTCAGACAGCTGCTCCAGCTTTTAACATTTCATATACCCATCTCCAAAGTCAATTATCTGAGCTGGTCATTGTAGGAAACATGGATGAATAATACTATGGAGAAGTTACTTCCCTCTCCTTTTCTTATTCCCACCTCTCCTCATTCTTACTCATGTGGAAGAGATATGGAGGGTGTGTGAAGAGATCCAGGAGAAGTTTTAGCCTTTCTAACCAAGATAGGATGGAAGTAGCAAAGGAAGAATTCCATTTGCATATGGGATTAAGCCCATGAGAGTTGAATACTGTCTGGACATTAATTGTTGTTTATTAGCTCTGGGCCACATAGCCAGTAATGTGCCAGAGTCAGGATTTTAAATCAGTGCTTCTCTAACTGCAAGACCAACACTCTAACCAGCATGCCATCCTGCATCTATATTTCCTATAAATTGGGGATAATATTTATACTACCCACCTCACACAGTTACAGGGAAAGCACTTTGCTAACTTTGAAATATTATTATAGGTGAATTAATATTACCTGGCACAATTTTTATTTCATTCATGTTAGGGACAAGGGACTGGGAGGGAGCATCTTTGGAAGATGGCTCTAAACTTTTTATTTTATAGGACCTAATGAAGATGAATGGCAATTCTGTGTATAGATGAATTCATTGTCATGATCTCTGAAGCAGCAGGTAATAGAGAGGTACAGAAAGTCATTTAGGGCTATTAGTATCAAACCCACATTGCATTCTCAACTCTTGTATTGTGCTTTCCTTCCATAGGCTTCCTGACGGATTACTCTCCACCAAGACATCAGTTAGCTCTCACAGCAACTCAGGTTTCACTAAATGGAGTTCTCTGTGACTGCATCTTTTCTCATGTCTAAAATGGACTCTGTGTCAGAATGCTTTTTAAAACTATTTTAAAAATATCCCACTTAGCATAGAAGTGATGCCAGGAATGCAACCTATACAGAGGGATGATGAAATGATCATTTCCTTTTCCAAGAATGGCCTAGGACTAGTGTTGAACAGAACTGCAAAATCTATTCTTGGAGTTTTTAGAATAGCAGTTTTCTGATTCCTCTCATAATATATAACCTTACCACTGCTGCTTGGATGTCTGTGGAAAGCATGTCAGCAAAAGCAAACCGTGACTTTTATGATGAGGTTTTTTTTTTTTCTTTTTCCCCCTTTAGAAACATATAGGTCTGCAACTCAGTGAGGGTGACTATCAGCAAGGGATCATGCAGGGTGACCCACATTCATTGGGGACAGGGAACACAAACAGCTGAAGTTAAAAAAAAATAAAAGAACAAGTTTCAGGAAATTAAAGTCAGACAAAATGTCAACTCTTTGGGACTCCCTGAATTTTTTAAAAATAAGTTTTTATTGATATCTTCTGTTTCTTACACTATCATGTTACCTCAAGTATCTTTCCCCCTCCTCCTCTCAGAGAGCTATTTTATATAAAATAGTATTTTTCAGACAGGGAAAAAAAAAGCACAACTGATTGATACATTGAATAATCTGAAAACATACACTGAGTAACAACTTATGGGTCTCCCACATCCACAAAGAAATGGTTTGGGAGTACCCTCTCATATCACTTCATTAAAATCCAGCTTGATCTTTATAATTTTGTGACATTTACTCTTGATTTTTTTGGTGTTTAGTTCTTTCTGTTTACATACTTGTAATGACCATGTATATTATTTTCTTGACTTATTTCACTCTTTTCATGCTTTGTATTTACCATACTCATCATTTCTTATAGAATAGTAATATTCCATTATATTTACATGCTACAATTTGTTTAGCCATTCTGCAATTGATGGGCATCTACTTTGTTTCCAATTTGAACTTTAATTTCATAATTTCCTACCCATTTCCTTGGTTCTTCATTCTCTAGTTGGCAGTTGCCCTACTTGTTTCTGTCCCATAAATCCTAGCATTCTTTGGACCCCTCATCACTAATCAGGCTTGATTTTTCTGCTTACACCTTATCTCTTCCCCCTTTGGACTCAAACTCAGTAGAACCAAGGGAGGGTCACCATTCTCCTGAGTGTTTCCTTATTTTTGCATACTTTTATGTGTACATATTATTCCTTCTTATAGATCAGGAGTTCTTAATTCTTTTTGTGTCAGGGTAACAACCCCTTTGACAGACTGACAAAATCTATAAAATCTACTCAGAATGATAGTTCTAAATGCATAAAATAAAAGTAATAGAATGATAGAAGGAACCAATTCTTTTGAAACAAAATATCAAAATATTTTTTATAAAACAAGTTTTGTTTTTGTTTTAGTTAAGCTTCACTTGGATAAGTTACATTTTGACAAGTTCCTTCTAAATAATGTAAGTTCTTAGAGGACAGGGACTATTTCATTTATTTCTTTGCACAGCCAATACCTAGAGCATCATTTGTCACATAGTAGATGTTTGATAAATGCCTGCTTTCTTGATCTTTGATAATTAGCACATGTTGCAAGAATGTTTGTGGCAGCCCTTTTTTGTAGCGGCTAGAAACTGGAAACTGAATGGATGCCCATCAATTGGAGAATGGCTGAATAAACTATGGTATATGAATGTTATGGAATATTATTGCTCTGTAAGAAACGACCAGCAGGACGATTTCAGAGAGGCCTGGAGAGACTTGCATGAACTGATATTGAGTGAAATGAGCAGAACCAGGAGATCATTATATACGACAACAACAATACTATATGAGGATCAGTTCTAAGGGACATGGCTCTCTGCAACAATGAAATGTTTCAAACGACTTCCAATTGTTCACTGAAGAAAACCATATACACCCAGAGAGAGGGATGTGAAATGTAGACCACAACATAACATTTTCATGCTCTCTATCAATGTTTGCTTGCATTGTGTTTCCTTTATCTGATATGTCTTTCTTGTAGATATGATTTTTCTTTCACAACAATGATAAGTGTGGAAATGTGTATACATATATTCGATCTGTCAAGTATTTTAACATAATTAACATGTAGTGGATATCCTGCCATCTAGGGGAGGGGTGGGGAGTAGGGGGAGGAATTTGTAACAGAAAGCTTTGTAAGGGTTAATGTTGAAGAATTACCTATACATATGTTTTACAAATAAAAAAACAAAATTTAAAAAAAAAGATAATTAGCACATGTGAGCCTTGGCCTCAAGGGGTGAAGAAAAATGTAGGAAGAGAAAAAACTCAGTATTTCATGTATCATAGAACAAAAAATGCTAATATTACTTAATACACTAATTAAACTATTTTCTTAATAATTACTTTCTATCACCTACCATACATCAATCACTGAGCTACTGTATTCTCCTAGAGCTCAAAATCTTGTTTGGGGAAATAAGACATACCTACATGAAACAATTAAAGCATATTACAGAGATCTTTATATTTTATTGCCAAATGAATTATGTAGAAAATCAGTATTACAGTAATTCAGTTGAGAGATAATCATGTGGGCTGAAATGATTAAGGAAGACTTATTGGAGGAGGTAGAACTGAAGCTGAGCTTTTTGGTTGGGATGAATTGTATGGGATACAAGCAGTGGGAAAATGTGTGAGAGAGACAAAGAGAGAGAGAGAGAAAAACAGACAGAGACAAAGACAGAAACAGAGAGACACACAGACTGAGAGAGAGAGAGACAGAGACAGAGACAGAGTCAGAGACAGAGACACAGAGAAAAACACACACACACACAGACAGAGACAGTCAGAGAGATGGAGATAGATAGATAAAGAGAGGGGGAGAAAGGGAGGAGGGAGAGAGAAATGGAAGGAGGGAAGGAGGGGAAAGAAGGAGGAAGGTAAAATGAAAATGGTGTATGCAGGGAACAGGGAGGAAACCAGGATAGCTCTAGAGGAGTGGGTGCATGCTGAGGAATATAAAAAATCAAAGTTATAAAGACAGGCCAGGTGCAGACTATGGAGAAGCTTTGATCCTGAAGTAGTAAACCTTAGATTTGATCCAATAGGCAATTGGGAGTCATAAGACTATTTCTGGTATGTGCAAAATGGTTTCAGGAAGATTGATCTCATGGCAGTGAATACAACAAATTTGGGATAGGATGAGGAGGAGGGTTGTTGCAGAAGTTCTCTCAAGAGAACTTGATCAAAATCAATCAGAAACATAATATTGAAAATCATTTTACACTGTCTAAGGGGTGGTTCTTTCAAGTCAGTGTTCCTGAGACATCTTAACAGGTTGTTCCATTCTTTAATAGTCTCCTCCCTCCTCTGTTCCAGATTGTGGGTAAGAGGAGGGGATGGAATTAGACAATAGGGAGACATCTATTTAAAGTGGGGAAGCAGAATGCATCACACTAGACCCTGGCAATCAATTCCAGGCACTGTTTGCTATCATGAGTGTCTTAATGGATGAAACCAGCAGTAGTTACTTGCCTTAATCTATTCCCTTGGATTTCAAAAGTATTTTCTCTAGGCTTTCGGAATGGAACACTTCTATTCCTACCCATCATACTGGAGGAGAAAACAGGAAATATTCTCAGCAAAATTGATGCAAATGCCAACTCTGATTTAAAAAATCCCCAATCATTGGGAAATTGAGTTTCTTTATTGCAGATTTTTCTGGAATTCCTAGCAGGATCAAAATATCATTTATAAAAATAAAATCATTTTTCCACTTTTAAAAAGTCCATTTCCCAAGTAATTTTTTTTTTTTTTTTTTTTGCTGAGGCAATTAGGGTTAAGTGACTTGCCCAGGGGTCACACAGCTAGGACATATTAAGCATCTGAGTCTATGTTTGAACTCAGGTCCTCCTGAGACTTCAGGGCTAGTGCTCTATCCACTGCACCACCTAGCTGCCCCATTTCCCATGTAATTTAGTTCTAAAGTGATTGATGATACTTTGAGCTCTGCTTTCCCAAGATTTGAGTTCTCAGATAGATAGTAGCTATTGACCTTTTCACATGTAAAAATTCATTGGCTATCCATTCTTATCCTTTCTTGATGAAATAAAGATGTTCATTAGTGGGACAGTGTTCTTGCCATTCACCCCAATCCCATTCTCATTTCTTTATTTTCACTTATTTTGTTCCTTTTTTCCTGAAAATACTTTTTCTTTCCTTTTCACATCAAATGAAAGACATCCTGTAAGGCCTACCTCCAATTTCTTCTCTATAAAACTTTCTTCCTTATGCTAACTTGCTTTGACCTTTTTGTCTTTTGAAATCCTTTAGTGTTTATAATTTGCACTACTAAGTTAGTACATGATTAGGTCAACCACAGGTATGGGAGCAGAGGAACATAGAGAGGGATAGAAACATTGTGGTTTAGCAGAAAGGACAATGCCTTTGGAATAAGAAGACCTGCATTTGAATGCCGGATTAGTCACTCATTATTCCTGGGCAAGTCAAAATGTTTTTGAAGCTCTATTTCCTTACTTATATAAAGGAGAGGTTGGGTTATGTGACTCCTTATATCTCTCTATCTTATTCTTCATATACTTCAGATGAATTTTAGACATTCTTTTGGGGATATGCAGGAGGCAGTTCTAATCAGCTTGTAAACAATTATTAAATTTTAAGTGTGAGAATTTTCAATTCGGAAATCAGAAATTGCTACAAATAAGGACTTGATTTATTATTTGGTTGATTGCCTAGATTTAAGAAAATATTAATAATGCAGATTAAACATAAAAACAGCAAATAAAAATGACTACCAAGTATAGACAAACAAGTTTATAAATAATCCTGATGGTCAGCTCATACCACATACTAGCTCTAGTATAGGATCTGAGAGATCTTTCAGTGTCAGAAAAACTAGGCTTATTTAGATCGGTCACTAGGCTATGTTATGATGTTATAGGTAAACTTGAAGATATAATTTCACTTGTACCTAGGCAATAATATTTGAGATTTCCCATATGAAAACTGACTTGCATGCAATTGTATATTTACTGATGCACATGTGAATTGCTGTATTTTTAATTTTTATTTTGCTTTTATGTTTGGGTGAATTTGTTTTATGTGTTCATGGCATAGCAATGTCTACTTGTTAATTGTTCTGTATATAGATATATATGAAATTATGCAAAACATTTTCACATTAACCATATATCATTCCTTCCCGCCTCCCCCAAAATCAAGGGAAATAAAAAAAGGAAATAAAAATGTGTTTCAATCTATAATCTGGGATAATCAATTCTCTACCTGAAGATAGATAGTATTTACATCATGAGTCCTTGGAGTTGTGGTAGATCACCCAGTCTTTCACAATTTTTCACAATAATCAAAAAATTGATTTTTTATAATATTTTTGTTACTGGATAGATTGTTCTCCTGGTTTTCTTCACTTCTCTTTATATCAGTTCATCCAAGTCTTCCCAGGTTCTCTGAAGCCATTCCTTTCATTTTTTTTTTTTTTTTTGCTTTTTGCTGAGGCAATTGAGGTTAAGTGACTTGCCCAGGGTCACACAGCTAAGAAATGTTAAGTGTCTGAGACCAGATTTGAGCTCAGGTCTTCCTGACTTCAGGGCTGGTGCTCTATCCACTGCGCCACCTACCTGCCCCCATCCCTTTCATTTCAATATAATATATTGTTATATCTCTGTTTCAGTGGTACCCAAAATGACTTATCTGGCATACCAGTGATGTAATATGATTTTGTGGCCCCCTGATTTTAGGGGGGGGGTTCTGTCCTACCAACGTCAGTAAATCCTAAATCTTCTGGCTTTGGAGTCTGCCTCAAGAAACTCCCACACCCAATCTGTCTGACTCTTCAGTCAGGTAGCTTCTGGCCTCAGGATAGTCCCACAAATCAAACTCCTGAGACAAGAGTGAATAGATCACTCCTCAGTTCATTGCTGACTGTCAGATAGATAATCTGTTGGTCAGTGATAACCAAGTTCCAGAGACTACTCCTCGGATCCTACCTATTGACTATAGAATTAGCATGTCAATGATAGAAACCTGGATAAAGGGGTCTTTTCTCTCTTAGAACTTTCTTAATTTCTTTTGGAATTCAGCCAGCTTTGTAATGGTGTTAGATTTATAATAAACTTTGCCCCTTGACTTGGAAATGGGTTCAAGCCTACAAAATTTTTTGAGACACCTCGTGACACCAGTCTGTGACCCCAAACTTCTGGGGTCCCCTTCCCAACTTGAACACCAGGAAAATCACCTTTATTTAAAGCACTGATGCTTTTATTTTATTTTAATACAAGGTTTGGACTTATGCTTGCTGATCTTTGCAAGGGAATGCAAAATTTAAGTCCAGGGGGGCAGCTAGGTGACGCAGTGGATAGAGCACCAGCCCTGAAGTCAGGAAGACCTGAGTTCAAATCTGGTCTCAGACACTTAACATTCCCTAGCTGTGTGACCCTGGGCAAGTCACTTAACCTCAATTGCCTCAGCAAAAAAGCAAAAAAAAAAAATTAAGTCCAGGGGAGAAATATAATCTGAGTCCCAAAGTCCATTAATATGGGATTCCTTCTTTGCTGATGAAATTCAATTCCCTGTGCTTATATGGGAGGCAGAAAAGAGTTGGTAAGACTGGGAAGGGGAGAGGTTCACTCCCTTAAACTTCTTGAGTTTCTTCAATATCTTGAGAATTTGGGCTCTGATTTCTGTTTTGCTATCAACTTGGGGTGTAGGGTATTTTTAGGGAAGACTGGTATCTCTGATATGAGAACTTCTGAGCCGTTTTCAGGATTGCTTTCCACCTTTGGTGTCCATCTGATCCACCTAACTCCCACCTATGGTTCCAAGAAGCTATAGCATGTACATCAGCCACACCCTGATAAATTGTTTTGGCCAATGAGCTAAAACAGGTTGAAGGTAACCAAAGAGTCTCAAATACTGCACTGAGTGAGGGGGGTATCTATCTCAAACATAGGAAGACTTTCCCTCATAGAATGGGCAGATAAGACCATACACTAATAATAATAACAGATGTTAATAGCTATAATTTACATAATGTTTTAATATTTGCAAAGTGGTCTATTGCTATGTTCTCATTTATAAGAGCTTCATAACAGTATTGGATCCTACCCACACCTAGGCTAGGAGAAATGAGGCATATAAGTCATGGAAAATAATGTGAGACAGTGTTGGATTCAGGAATACCTGTTTGAATTTCACTAGTGACACAGTAACTGTTCGATTATAGGCAAATCATTTCATATCTTTGAGCTTCTTTAATGTTTTCTCATCTATAAGATGGAGATGTCAATATTGGTATCAGAGGGTTTCTGTAAGGATCTAATAAGATAATGTATGCAAAGTCATACATAGTGTCCCAAAAGTCTACGTGCAGATTTAAGCTTTCATAAACTTAAAATGTGCATAAGTTACACGCTGTATTTAGTTAAGCATATTGTCACAATAATATCATCTCAGGTGCTGCTCTGTGTAGGTTTAAGCTTTAATAGAATTAAAACTTCACTAAGCCTTTTGAGACACCATGGTTTATTTATGTGTGAGTGTGTGTGTTATTACATTTGTACTGTATCCAGTTCTGAAGTACACTTGGTAAACTGGTCCATCTTGTAAAAGATTCATGGCATAGTATGTAGGAAAGTACAAGGGTAAAATTTAATGAAGCTGCTCAGTTTTGGTGGTCTGAGATTACTTATTGTTTTCTGCTGTGCTTGTTTTTCATGTTCCTGTCTGCTTGTTCTTTAGGAGAAAAACTTTTAGGAGCTTATGTGATCTGACTAGGTCTCACGCCTCCCAGCAGATGTCTGTGTATTGGTATTCAGGCAGGCTTCTCTGGAACCCAAACACAAAGTACATCAAAGAGGGATCATAGCAGTGATGACAAATCCTGCAGATCCAGCCGAAGCATTGTCACAGCCGATTCCTCAATGACTGAGCTCCACCCTCACCCCATCTTTATTTCCTGGAAAGATTTCCCAGAAATTGGCATCTTATGTAACAAAATATGTCTGTCCTTATTTGCTTTTTAACATGTCTGATCTTCCCAAGTAGATTATTGTTCCCTTGGGAAAGAACAGTAAGGTCTTTTCCTTCTCTATATACCTCATGGTATTTACCATAATTATGAATATAAAGTGGATACTTATTAAATATTTGTGGTTTGATTCATTGATTGTCCTTGTTTTTTGAAGACATTGATAATATTGATCAGGATAAAATTTTTCTCATCTCCAACCTAGAAATTTATATTCTGTTATGTGATCATAAAGATAGCACTCATAGAAATAAATGTTGGGATCTAGAGTTAGAGCTCTTATTAAGCACTTACTTTGTGTGAGGCATTGTGTTAAGTACTGGTGATGCAAATATAAACAAGCAAGACAGTCTCTGCCTCTGCCTTCACAAAACATATTTTAATGGGGGAAGAAAATATAAAGGGGAGCCATAGGGGGAAGGGTAAATTTAGATATGATGTGGTGATGGCAAGGAAGATGATTTATCAATAACAGAGAATTTCAATCTCAAATATAGAAATATGGTACTAAATGTACTAAATTAAAGGATATTTTAATATAAACCACATTATTTAATTATATTTTTTAAAAATATTAAGCAATAAATACAAAGCACTATACTAGACCTTGTGATTTTTTTTTAAATTTTATTTTATTTGCATAACATATGTGTGGGTAATTCTTCAACAATAACCCTTACATAGCTTTCCGTTACAAATTTTTTCCCCCCAACTTCCTCACCCCTTCCCTAGATGGCAGGATATCCACTACATGTTAATTATGTTAAAATATTGGCAAATCGAATATATGTATACATATTTCCAAACTTATCATTGTTGTGCAAGAAAAATCTTATCTACACAAACGATATATCAGATAAAGGAAACACAGTGTAAGCAAACATCAATCAAGGAGTATGAAGAATGTTATGTTGTGCTCCACATTTCGCATCCCTCTCTCTGGGTGTATATGGCTTTCTTCAGTGAACAATTGGAGGTGGTTTGAAACATATCATTGTTGAAGAGAGCCATGTCCATCAGAATTAATTGTCATATAGTACTGTTGTTGCCGTGTATAATGATCTCCTGGTTCTGCTCATTTCACTCAGCATCAGTTCATGTAAGTCTCTCCAGGCCTCTCTGAAATCATGTTGCTGGTCATTTCTTACAGAACAATAATATTCCATAATATTCATATACCATAATTTATTCAGCCATTCTCCAATTGAAGGGCATCTATTCAATTTCCAGTTTCTAGCCACCACAAAAAGGGCTGCCACAAACATTCTTGCACATGTGGGGCCTTTTCCTTTCTTTATGATTTCTTTGGGATATAAGCCCAATAGAAATGCTGCTGGGTCAAAGGGTATGCACGGTTTGATAACTTTTTGAGCATAGCTCCAAACTGTTCTCCAGAATGGCTGTATCGGTTCACAGCTCCACCAACAATGCATCAGTGTCCCAGCCCTCCCACAACCCCTCCAACATTCATCATTAACTTTTCCTGTCATTTTAGCCAATCTGACAGGTGTGAAATGTAGACCTTGTGATTTGATGATAATTATGATACAGCTCTTTAGGAGCTCATAACCTATTGAAGAAAAAGGCAAACACAGAAACAACTTTTGAAGAAATGAAAAGGAGAGTGAAATATATACAAAGAAGAGGCAAAGGCAAAGTGTTATGAGAAATTTGAGGAAGAAAAATCTCACTTTCTTCATGGAACAGAAATAGAGAAGAGGAGAAGGCACCCAAACAGAATGAAAGAAGTAATTTCAATACATGGAAATAAAGGAATTAAGGAGTCCTTTCCTGGCATGAGGATCAGGGGCACAGAAGCACAGAGATGAAACAAAAAAAAGATGAGAAGAGGGGACTGAAGTGTTCAATTTAACTAGGATAATATTTGAGGGAAAAGGGTAAGGCCAGACAGGTTAGTTAAAACCAGATGGAAGTGATGAATTTGAATGATGGGATCAGTCATCCTGTTTTAATAGGGAGTCCCTGAGGGCTTGTGAGTAGAGGAGTGACATGATTAGCATTGGGCATTAGGAGAATTACTAAGGCTAAATGAGGTAAAGGATGGATAGAAGAGGTGGGAAGTCTGAGTATGATACTATTGGAATCATCTGGACAAAGAGATATTACTTTCAGAACTAGTATGATAACAGAGCATAATGATTGTGAAAGAGTTCACATATGTGTGCAGATGTTGAGGGTGGAAGTAGAGGAGAGAATAGATTTTTCTTTCAATTTTTCCAGGTTTTGGAGATTTCTACATAGACTAATGATTTGTTAAGTAAGTTATAGGCTTATTAGAGACCATCTTCTAATTCATTTTCCTTATGGGAGCAGAACTCAAGCTTAAGTTTTAGCTCTTCATCCTTTAATTAGTTTTGGTATTCTCAATTTCTTAATCCTGTGCAATCTCAGATTCCAATGTATTCTAATAGAAAGAGTCCTATATTGGAGGAGGGGAGACTTGAGCTTTAATCCTTATTCTGACACTAAATGTCTGAGGCATTTCAAACAAATAATTATGCCTTTTTGTACCTCAATTTCTTTTTTTTTAATTTTGTATTTTTTTAAATTTATTTTATTTGGAAAAACAGTAAAAAAATAAAAACAGAAAAGAAATACCAAACAAAATAAAGCAAAAAAAGAGAGAGAACATTGTCATGTGCCCACAGAACATGAGAGGGGACCAATATATATATATATATATGTATACATATATATGTGTATATATGTATAATATACATATATATAAATTTATGTTAGTAGAAGAGATTATATTCATGAATGTCCATTTTTTCTTTACTTCCTTGTAAATTGTTCTTTAGTTCTGTGCTGCACAATTTATTTCTTTTATTCTTCCCCTCCTTTACATTTCCACCCCCTCAAGCAAGCTATAGTTAAGAAAAGATAATTTATGTACATATTTGTAGATATACACATACATACACATACTCACCCCTCCCATACCTACATATATATTGTGCCTATCAAAGAGATGCACAATATTTTTTGTCTTGCTGACTGCATAGAATTGTTATGTGATAAAATGTTACAACAATGTGAGGACAATTTTGAAAAATGAAGGTAGCATTCTGGCTTTAGAAAGAAGCCAGAATGTCATTGACAATAGGCCACAATCAACCACATTGCCTTCCTCCCCAAAATCATTGATATGAAATAGATAAGAGCAAGTTAGTGGCTGATTAACCCTTGAGATTGTGGCTCAGGTCTCTGATTCATTTCTTCTGCCCCCCTTAATCCTGCCCTATACATAATCTCTTATCCTTTTCTGGAAATAGGTTAAGGTCAGAGCTATATAGTAATAGAGATGGGGGAAACTGTTCAGGGAGGGAAAGAGCTTGCTCTTGGCATCCAGAAAATGTAATGTGAAATTTTCTCTATCCATTCCAAATCTTTACCTGGGATGTAGGGTTTTGAAAGCTTTGAGTCCTATTATCTAGACTAGCTCTGATTAATGGATCCTTGTAAGAAAAATTGGTGACTTGTTGTTGCTAGAGGCCATGTCATCCCTATGGAGCCATACTGCCATGGAAAAGGTTTTATATTCACATTGTTTAAGGAACCTTTTTGAAAATTATTTTCATGCTTGATTCTTCTGAGATTATGGTGTTCCATGATTTATAACTATAGAGTATTAATATGAAAAATTTGAAAAATGGGAGTAGCTTAAGATCATTGAAAGTCCTGTATAAAAGATTAATGCATCTAGGATAAGAAGAGAAGGAGATAACTGGGAAAATAATTTTTGTATTTAATGTCTCTGATAAGAGTTTGGTGTCTAAGACACAGAAAACTGACAGAAATATAGAAGACCAAAAGCCATTCCCCAGTAGGCAAGTGATCAAAGGATGGACTTGAATAAGAAGTTCTTAAAATAAGAATTGAACATAACTAATAATCATCTCCAAAGCAATGATAATAAGATAAATGCAAATCTGAAGAATAACAGATAAAGTTTCATCTCACACTCAGCAAATTTGCAGATAGCAAAAAGTGGGAGTAAATTAATATTAGAAAAGTTGCAGAAAGTAATATTAATCCATTTTTGATGGAACTATGAATTAATACGGTTATGTGGAAAATCATTTTGTTTGCAGATAAAATGCTTAAACTGTCCATGTCTTTTGATCCAGAGATAACTCTTTTGGGCATATATCTCAGCAGTAATATCAGTGATAAAAAAGAAAGTCTTCTCACACGCTAAAATATTTATAGTAGCACTTTTTTATTATAATAAAGAAGTATAACCAAAGTAGATGTAAATCAGGATGATTTCAGAAAGGCCTAAAGAGACTTACATGAACTGATATTAAGTGAAGTGAGTAAAATCAAGAGAACATTGTACACACCAACAACAAGATTATATGATAAATTGTGGTGGACTTAGTTCTTTTCAACAATGAGGTGATTCAGGTCAGTTCCAATAGATTTGTGATGGAGAGAGCCATCTGCATCCAGAGAGAGTACTATGGGGACTGAATATGGATTACAATATGATATAAATATTATTAAATTTTAATTTAATCAACTATTAAATTAAATTATATTAAATATTTTCACCTTTTTGGTGTTGTTTGCTTGTTTTTTCTCACTTTTTTCCTTTTTAATCTGATTTTTTTTTGTGCAGCATCATAAATGTGGAAATGTTAAAGGTAATTAAACATGTTTAATTTATATTGGATTATTTGCATCTAGGGGAGGGAAGAAGAAAAATTTGGAATACAAGGTTTCATAAGGGTGAATGTTGAAAACTATCATTGCATGTATTTTGAAAATAAAAAGCTATCATTATTAAAATCTAAAAAAAGTAGATGTCAATCAATTGAGAAATGGATAAGCAAATTGTGGCACATGAATGTTACAGGAGCCACCTGTTAATGGCTGCTGGGGATCTAATTCTGACCAGCAGAATAGATTGTGTCATGTAAAAGGACAATAATGATACGAGGAGACAGAGAAGCAGTTGCGGTGAAAATCTCTGAACCTCTCTCTTTATTCCATTTCCAATACAGAATATATAAAAGTTTTTTTTTTTACATACAGCAAGGTTGTTAAAATAAAAGCATGCATTCTTTCACAAGCAACATCTGCATCAGTTAATTTGTTTTATGATCTCTAGAAAAATATCTCTGACTTCTCTGGGTCATGTGGTCTTTCCTTCAGTCATTCAGTTCTGCTCAGAGAGTTAGATAAAGATTACCAAAACATTCCTTTAGTTACTGTGCTGGGATTCACAGCTGTGGTGCAGGAGGGGCTTTTGGAGAAACCCTCTTAAAGGTGCAGTTCCCTTGAATTTTTTTACAGGCTTTCTGGGTTCCGCACTTAAGCATGGTCCTCAGCTGAATGATATACTGTAATCTGTAATAAATGATGAATAGTGAATAAAAAGAAGTATGGAAAAACTTATGTGAACTGATGCAAAGTGAAAGAAGCAGAACCAGGACAACAAAAAGAAGAAAGGCAATGAGTACACCAATGTAAATTAAATGAACAACACTCTTAAGCAATAGAAAATGAATTTTGTAAATTTATTAAAAATAAACTTGGCCACAAAAAAGACTTAGTACTTCCTACTACTTTGCAGAGATATGGAGTTCTTGGGTGAGAAAAATTGCATAAAACACATCAGGTTTATTTAATGTATTGATTGATTTTGCTTTTTTTGCTTTTTCTTTCTTTTAAAAAAAATGTGATATAAAGGATGACTCTTTGGGTGAGGAAGGAGGGCTGAGGGAGAATCTGGGCAATATAAAAATAAAAAATATAAATAAAACCTGTTTTTTTAAAAAGAAGGCACTGAATAATTTCCCAATTGCAGTTAAAACCCAGAGAGCAACGAACAGATGAGTAGATTATAGGCTCATTCTGAGATAGTCAATAAAATGTGGCATACCATTTGGCTTTTTCGCTGTGCTAATATAAGCATAGTGTCTAGAAAAAGGGAGGATATAGAATCATAGAGGTAGAAGGTGCTTCAAAAACCATTCATTACAACCTCCTCATTTTACAGTTGAGGAAACTGAAACCCATTGAGGTTGTGATTTACCCAACTATACAAAGTCAGCAAAGTGACAGAGGTCTTGAACCTACTTTTTTGATTCTAAAAAGTCTCTTTCCCCTATTCTACATTGCTTCTTTATTATATGATCACTCTCATTTGGCCTGGTGAGCTCACATTGGGAGCACTATATTGGGTTCTGGGTGCTACTAGCTACGAAAGCAGTAAGCCTTGAGTCTTTCTCCTAGGTCTCCATCGTACTCCCAATCTATCCTGCAGACTACCAAATCAAATATTCTGCTATCTTGAAGTTATTTGAAGGATTTTCAACTTTATTGCTATTATTAAAAAAAGGATGCTCATTTCATCTCTTTCTTCGAGGAGGTCTGAGTGAAGAAAGTGAAATTTTTTTTCATTCAGATTTTCTATAGAATCATCATGTGCTACAAAGTCACCTAAGGAATTCCACAAAGAAAAAAAAAGTATTAATGTAGAGTAAACAAATTTTTCTATGGTGGTTACATACAATATACTCATTCATTTAGTGAGGAGACTAATTGATTGAAAATCAGTTAAATAAATTTAATCTGATTGAAAAATTGAATTATTGTTTGAAAAGCAATCAGTGACTGTTCCCAATAGTGTATGACATGCAACACAATCAGTTTTTTTGTAATTCTGTCTCTGTAAAGTTTGTGCAAAACAATTAGCATCTACTTATATTTTTTGGTGTTTCTTTTTTAGTCTACATAATATTTCATTTGGTACAAATGACCATTATGGATAATTGGGTAAAATAAGAAATTTTAATGGGGTAAGAAAATGAAACTTTTAATAATCAGGATTCTTATGATAAAAAATACTCACAAAACTTTGAGTTTTGACTAAATTCCAGATAAAAATAAATACATGATGATAGCTATCTTTAACCTTTAATCTTAGTTCTACTAATTCTGATACTTAGGTTTTATTACATTACTAAATTTTAGGGTTTTTAAATGTTTTTTTTTCAATTACATGTAAAAACAGTTTTAAATATTTGTTTCTTTAAAATTTTGAGTTCTGATTTCTCTCTTTCCCTCTTTTCCCAGCCCTTCAACTAATTTGATATAGATTATACATGTGCGTTCAGGCAAAAAATGTTTCCATATTGGATATGTTGCAACAAAACACAGATTAAAAAAGAAGGAAAATAGAGAAAGTTGTTGTGTTTTTGTTTTTTTTTAAGTATGCTTCAATCTGTATTTAGACTCTGTCTCTGGAAGTGGATAAGATTTTTCATCAGAAGGTTTTGGAATGGTCTTGGATCATTGTATTGCTCAGAATAGCTACATCATTCACAGCTGATCATTATATAATATTGCTGTTACTGCATACAATGTTTTCCTAGTTCTGTTCACTTTGCTGTAAAGTGACTTTGTGTAAATCTTTTCAGGCTTTTCTGAAAGCATTCTGCCCACCATCTCTTAAGACATAATAGTAGTCTATGTCAATCATAAACCACAACTTGTTCAATTATTTTTTAAGTGATGGGCATCCCCTCAATTTCCAATTCTTTGCAACCACAAAAAGAGCTACTATAAATATTTTTGTATAAATCAGTCCTTTTCTTTATTTTAAAAAATATCTTTGAGATATAGTAGTGGTGACTTCCTTCCGGGGGTGGAGCCATGGTGGCGGAGATCAGACAGGATTCTCTGTAACCTCCTCTAACCTCCCCTCAAACCAACAAAATATGAAGCCTCTAGACTGATTCTGAAGCAAAAAAATCCACAATATCGGGGGGCAACGCGATTCTAGAAGAAGATACTCTGGAGGAACCTCAAAACAGGTCTGTTTTAATGGGGCAGGGGGTGGCCTGCTAAACCCAGACTGCAGCACAGGGAGACCGGGGCAGGGAGCTGGAGCAGGGAGCTGGAACAGGAGTCAGAACAGGAGTGGGAGCGTTGTGCTTTTCACACACCTGGGAGTCTTCTGCGAGCCTCTTGGAACAATTTGTCCTGATTGTGGGCAGGTGGTTTGGAGGGTCTGCCTTTTGAGGGGGATAGATTGTGAACCACTGAACCCCTGATGAGCATCGTAACTAGCTGCCATTACACAGCACCTTAAAGCAATCAATCAAACAACAGGTCTGATAAGCACCAGAAATAATTCAATCAGCGGAGCTGCCCA
>JAJPUD010004733.1:0-34321 GCA_023553655.1 Myrmecobius fasciatus | reverse complement strand
TGGTACTGCTAGATAACCTTCCTTCATATTTTTCATTGATTTCCTTGATAGTCTTGCATTTTATTTTTATTTTTTCTTCTCTATAAAATAATCTTTTCATAGTTTGATTGGCATGGAACTGAATAAGTAAATTAATTTAGTTAAAATTGTCATTTTTATTATATAGACTTTACTTATCCATGAGCAATTACTATTTTCTAATTGTTTAGATCTGTCTTTATTTGTGTGAAAAATGTTTTGTAATTGTG
The DNA here is from genome assembly GCA_023553655.1 of Myrmecobius fasciatus. Classification (NCBI taxonomy): domain Eukaryota; kingdom Metazoa; phylum Chordata; class Mammalia; order Dasyuromorphia; family Myrmecobiidae; genus Myrmecobius; species Myrmecobius fasciatus. Next base: position 34,073 of record JAJPUD010004733.1, on the reverse strand, counting down.
TTGATATAATCCCTGGGTTTGTCTTATCAGGTAAACTTCCAAGTGTTTTATATTGTCTTCAATGATTTAAATAGAATTTTCCTTTCTATTTCTTCTTGCTGGACTTTGTTGGTAACACAAAAATTGATTGAAGATTGATATGCTTTTTTATATCCTGCAATTTTGCTGAAGTTGTTAATTATTTCAAATAGTTTTAAAATTTGTTTTCTAGGATTCTTTAAGTATACCATCATATTGTCTGCAAAGAGTGATAATTGTTTCCTCATTAACTATTCTAATTTCTTTAACTTCTTTTTTTCCTATTTCTAGAACTAGAATTTTAATATGATGTTGAATAATAATGTGAAAAGTGACATCCTTACTTCATTCCTAATGTTAATGGGAAGGCTTCTAACTTATTGCCATTGCAGTTGTTTTCTGATGAGTTTAAATTGATACTACTTATTTTAAGGAAAACTCCATTTATTCCAATGCTTTCTAGTGTTTTTTTTTTAAATAGGAATTAGTGTTATATTTTGTCAAAAGCACTTTTTTTGCATCTATGGGGATAATCATATATTATTTTTGTTTTTGTTATTGATGTGGTCAATTATGCTGATTATTTTCCTTATATTGAATCACTTTGCATTCCTATTGTAAAGCTCAATTGGTAATAGCATATTTATCTTTATAATGTATTGCTGTAATCTTCTTGCTAGTATTTTATTTAAAATTTCTGAATCAATATTAATTAAGGAAATTGGCCTATAGTTTTCTTTCTCTGTTTTTACAGTTTAGCTGTCAGAACCATATTTATGTCATAAAAGAATAGTAGGACTCTTTTGCCTATTTCCCCAAATTGTTTGTTTAGTATTAGAATTAATTCTTCTTTAAATGTTTCCTAGAATTCACTTGTGAATACATCTAGCCCTAAAGATTTTTTTTTGGGGGGGAGGAGTGCTTATTTTGGCTCATTCAATTTTTTTTAAAAATGGGCTAATTTAAGTATTCAATTTCCTCTTCTCTTAATGTCATCTATATTTTGGTAAATATTCATCTATTTTACTTAGATTGTCATTTGTTGGTATATTATTTGGCAAAATAAATCCTAATAATTACTTTAATTTTCTCTTCACTCTTCTTGAATCCATCTTTTTCATTTTTGATACTGATAATTTGGTTTTCCTCTTTCTTTTAAAATCAAAATGGCCAGTGGTTTATTTATGTTATTGCTTTCTTTTTTTCATAAAATTAGCTCCTCGTTTAATGGTTTTCTTACTTCCAATTGTATTAATTTCTCCTTTGAGTTTCAGGATTTCCAATTTGGTGTTTAATTGGGGGGTTTAAAATATGTTCTTTTTATACCTTTTTTTTTACTTTGTCCAATTCATTGACCTGTTCTCTCTCTATGTCTTTATGTCTCTGTGTCTCTGTCCCTGTCTCTGTGACTGTCTCCTTGTCTGTCTCTGTCTCTATCTGTCTGTCTCTGTCTCTCTCTCTCTGTTTCTGTCGATCTGTTTGTCTCTCTGTCTCTGTCTCTGTCTCTGTCTCTCTAATGTAAGAATTTAGAGATATAAATTTTCCCTAAGTACTTCTTTGGCTATATCCCATAAATTTTGGTATGTCGTCTTAATTTTTTTGTTATTCTCTTTAATGAAATTATTAATTGTTTCAGTGATCTGTTCATCAAACCACTCATTCTTTAGGATTAGATTATTGAAAAATGTTCTATATCATATATTAAGACTGTTCTTTGAGTTCAGAAATGTTTGATTCAAAGATCTGTTCAGTCTCAAGACTTGTGAAAATTTGCCACTTCGCCATGTGAATTTCTGCTATCTAAATAATATATTCATAGTTTATGTATATGTGTGTATCTATGTTTAAAAACTTTCAATCAAGCAAGCAACATTCATTGTGCTTGCTATGTTCTAGGCATTGTGTTAATCACGAGGGTTGCAAAAAGGCAAAAGCCCCTGCCCTCAAGAAGCTTGTAATCTAATGGGGCATAAAACATGTAAATGCATACAAAGTAAGCTATATACAGAATAAATAAGAAATAGAGGAAAGGCACTAGAATTAAGAAGGGCTGGGCAAAACTTCCAGTAAAAGATGGAATTTTAGTTGAGACTTAAGGGAAACCCAGAAAATCAGTAGACAAAGTAGAAGAGTGTTCCAAGCATTAGGGCTGGTCAGAGAAAATGTTGAGCCAAGAGGTGGAGTGTCTTGTTCATGATGCAGCAAGGAGGTCAGTATTGTAGGATCAAAGTATATATGTAAGGGAGTCAATGTATCTAAGAAGACTGGAAAGGAAGAAGGAGATTACGCCATTAAGGACTTTGAATGCCAAGCAGAAAATTTTGCATTTGATCTTAGATGTAATAGGGAGTCATTGTAGTTTGAATAGAGGATGACAGGATTAAATCTGCACCTCAGAAAAACTTAAATAGATCCATGATGTCATCAGTGTGGATATACTCCTTCTGGGTGCAGATGGCCACTACTCATACTCTCTTATCCTGACTAATTCTGCTCAATGTGCTGAAGGTCTTTTGGGGACTCTTTAAATAGTTTGTGGATAATCTGTGGCACTAGTGTTGTCTATCTATTATCTTTCTTTTGTTACATACTTAGCCCAACTCTTTTTCTACTCATACATATCATTGATAGAATCTTTTATACCACTTTTCATGCACAAGTCATCAATGGTTACTTGTTCTTTGGTCCATTAGGTCATCTATGATTTTGATTCTTCTGAGATCCTAGATTTTATGATTTTCAGCAGTATCTATATTTTTAAAAAGGCTTTTGTAGTATCCAGCATCTTTGGGAGTTTCCCAAATAGGATTTACCCTAATATCCAATTTTTTAAGTCTGGTCTTGTAAAACTTAAGGTTCTACAAGTTTAGACTTGTAGAACCTAAGTTATAAACTGCTTAACCACAAGAATGTCATAATCTGAACTATGTGCATTTTTCATCCATTAGGTTTTTGCCATTGTTTGATGGTTAGATTGATCTTTGAGATACAGTGAATTTCACTGAGGAAGCTTTGTAGTAGCTGTGAATGAAAATCAGCACAGCTCAATAAAATCAGCACAAAGTTATTTGTAAATAAGAATATTTGGAGACCAGGAAATCTCTCTTTCATTTGTACTCTTTAGTGATCATCATCTGTAACTCTGGAGAACATCTTAAATAAGCAAAAATTACTGTTGATATTTATTCAATTGAATTGGAATTTTTCATTCAATTCAGTAAGATGAAATACAACAAATATTTATTAAGTGTCTACTAGGTACAGAATATTGTAATAAGCACTGGAGAAGTTAGAGAATTTAGATAAGTTTTAATACCTACCCTTGTGGAGCTTAATATAATGGGTGCATGTGGAGGGAGACATAATGATAAATTTCAATATATCACAGAGGTTAAAAACAAATTGGAAAGACCTAATACATAAAATTGTTACTGATGGGTGAAGGGTGGATTTAGACAAAGCTTCGTCAAGTTGGCGACATTTGTGCTAAATTTTAAAGGATGGATAGTAACTTAATAAGTGAAAAAGAAGAGATGGAGATTTCTGACAGAACAGTGTGAATGAAGGTATAAATATGGAAATGTGTCATGTATGTTTGCAAGACTGAAAATCATCCAACTTAAATAGAATGCAAAATGTATGATATGAAGGCAGTTCATATGAAACAAAGATAGAAAGATAATGTGAAGGTCCTTGAATATGAGACAAAGGAATTTGAAGATTTTATTAATACTTTTTGCTATTTCATTATTGAATAGTATGATTTGAGATGTTTAGAACTCTTTCCAAAGTTAAAGCTGGAAGAAACACTTGATGTAGTTTTGTATAGGAGAAAATTGAGACTCAGAGAAGGAAATGTTTCTTACTTCTAGCTTAGGAGTGAGTGAATGAACTAGAGGACACAAAGGTCTCAGGAGGACTGAACAATTTTGAAGGATTTCTGATAATTGTATTAATATTTTGAAGAATGTGACTAAATTTAGAATAAGAAGAAATGTGGAATACATAGTAGATAAAGAACAAGTTTTGGAGTCAGATGCTGTTTCTGAGCATTCGATATCTGATTGACTTTAGGAAAATCACTTCAATCTCTTTGTTGCCTGAATTGTAATCTGCCTTATTGGAAAGGGTTTCCACCACAGGAGTTACCCCACTACCACTAAAATCAAAGACCCTTCTATATCTTCATGTACTTATAGGGCATTGTTCATTCTAATAGTCACAGAACTACAAAAGTAGCCATACAAATAATACATACAGACAAATGGACAAATGGTATTGGAAAAGGGATAGAAATGCATGGACCTCTTTTCAGTGCCTAAGTGACCAGTAAACTCATAATTACATCACAGATTAAAAAAAAAGAAATAGATATTGCTCTAGGCCTTAGCTTTCAGTACTTGGAAGGTATACCTGATAAAAACCTCTTTACGGAACAAAGTAATTTAAAGAATTCTTTTCAGGGACTAAGTAAAGTCCAGTCACTATCATACTATATAATAAAAATATATCCTATATTTTCTTGATTAAATTCTTTATCTCAGTGTTGAAGTTGGAAAGAGGAATTAATGATTGCCGGTAACAGGGTACTATTCCCCACTCATTGTTCATCTATAACAAGATATCCAAGGAATCTTGAAGAATATCTGAATTCATAAAATCAAAAGCAAAGAGAATGATTATTCCCTTTAGGGATATGGAACAGTGGTTCTTATAGCAGTGCATTAGCAGCTAATAAGAAAGCAAAATGAATAGTGTTGAGTAGTATGAAAATAAAAATGATTGTCCTAGGTGGTTCAGATAAATTAAAAGTGGCCTCAGATATCAAGATTACTATAAAAAGATTTTTGGACAATAGCAAGAGTTCAGAATTTTATTAACCTTTTTAACAAAACAGGTATAAGATTTCTTAAAATGTTAAAAATATAGGCAGCTAGGCGGCGCAGTGGATAGAACACCAGCCCTGAAGTCAGGAAGACCTGAGTTCAAATCTGGTCTCAGACACTTAACACTTCCTAGCTGTGTGACCCTGGGCAAGTCAGAAACCTGAACTGAAATATAGCCTCAGCTATTAGCTGTGTGACCCTGGACAAGTCACTTAACCCTATTTGCCTCAATTTCATCATCTGTAAAATCAGCTGGAGAAGGAAATGGGGAAGCACTCCAGTATTTTTGCCAAGAAAACTATATCTTTCTGAGACTGAGATCAACTCTCCTTTGTGTCTTGCTGCCTCTCTCCAAGGATGCCTCTCTCTATTCTTATTCTCCTTTCCTCTCTCCTATTGTGTTGTTATTATTATGTGAAACAATTGCTCTGATGTTCCTTTGAAAAATACATTATTCTGCTGATTGTTTTTATTTAAATATCATCTTTTCTCAAGTTGTTAAAATTTATGTAATTTTATGTATACATATATTCGATTTGTCAAGTATTTTAACATAATTAACATGTAGTGGATATCCTGCCATCTAGGGGAGGGGTGGGAACTAGGAGGGAAAAATTTGTAACAAAAAGCTTTGTAAGGGTTAATGTTGAAGAATTAGCCATACATATGTTTTGCAAATAAAAAAATAAATTAATTTTAAAAAAAGATTCAAAGACAAAGACCAAAAAAATATGTAATTTTGCAGTTGGGATCATTTTTATATTTTCTGAATCCAGTTTTTTTTTAATTACAAGTCCTTATAATGTTCTAAAAATAAAGTTGTACCAATTGCCTATTGTCATGTCAATCTTAAAATATAAATGAAAATGTAAAACAAAATCACCGATGAAATAAGATGTTTGTTTTCCACTTTACGTGTTATAAATTTTAAAAAGTTATTTAATATTTTATATTACAACTTTTTTATCTTTTTTGTCTATAAGGAAAAGCCTTCCAAATTTTATTGCTATAGGGATCTCAGAGGGTTGTAATTCACTTTAAACAAACAAAAAAAAATTTAGTCAACTAACTACAAAATGACCTTGGGAAAATTACTTCACCTATTTGGTCTTTACTTTTCCTTTCTTAAGAAGGAGAAATTAATCTCTATGACTGCTAAGGGCCCTTCTTATTCTCTCAATTCAGCAAGTATTTATTAAGTACTTATGAACTAGTCACTAAAATAATAGCTAGGAATACAGGGGAAAATTAAGCAATCTTTGTGCCCATTATACAGAAGGTAGGTATGAGTAAATTCAATGTGTGCAAAAATAAGTATAATACAAGGTAGAGAGAGAAGTGATGTAGTCCAGAACAGTAAGATGGCTTAATTTATTCCCAAACTCCCATACCATCAATAGAACTATGATGAGATAAAAACAGACTTGGGTCAGATTGGATTAACTAGGCCCTTAAGTAGATTGACCTGGGATGCATATGTGGGCCCTTTTAGTAAGGAACATACAAAGATAATTTCAGCACCCTTATGAGGGACTCCTGAGATACCAGAGAATTGAGTGTGTATAGTTCTTATATTTGCCCTTATCTTCTGATGAATTCTGATGAATTGTTTTTTAAACTGATGGTTACAGAATGTTATTTATATTAAATAAATTGCTTATTTTAAACCTCAGGAATTGAAAGGTCCATTGAACTAGATGAGGAAGCAGTGGTGTAGGGCAGATGAGAGATTCATACCAAGTTCTTCAGGAAAATTTGAAGAGGGAAAGAATACTTTCAAATGAAAACATTAAAGGTAACTATGAAGAAGAGAGTGTCCCCAAGCTGATCTTTGAGGAAAGAGAATTCATGAATAAGAAAAATAAGAAAGGAGTGCATTTCAGGCATATGGAAATATGGCATTGGAAGGTGGCATGTTGAGTTCAGGGCATAATTAATAGTTCAATTTAGATAAAATGTTGAATGAATGAAAGGAGGAAATGTGAAATTAGGTTAGCAATGTTGGGGGGTTCATGGTTATTAGGCTATAGATACTTTCCTAATTCTCTCCTTATTCTTAGCATATTCTTTTGTATTTATTTTTTGTGTGTCCTCATTCTATTTTTATCTTTGTAAAATGTAAGCTCCTCATGGGTAGGGGCTATCTCATTTTTGTCTTTGCTTCCAAACTCCTAATATATAATTAGTACTTAATAAATGTTCCTTGAATTGAATAGAATTAAAATTTGAAGGAAGGATGGGGTTGGAAGGGAAAGAGTTTAAAGCAGTATAGGCCAGTTAGAAATATAATTGATTGATATAAATTCCAAAAGGAAAAGAGTTTCTCAATGATGGTAGTACAGGGAAAGTCTAGAGATGGTACTGGGAGCAAATAGTGTGCTTATTCTTCCTATTCTGTGTATCAGAATGTATGAGAAGAGTGACTAACATTGCACAATATAGTAAGGGATGAAGAATCTTCTGGAGAAATCTAGGTTTTCTTGATCACCAAAAGGTGGAAAGAATTTTAGAGCAAGATATCTAGAACAAAGAATGTGTTAGTTTTAGAATTTGGGAGGATTTCAGAGGAAGACAAGGACTGGGGTGAGATCAAGAACATCTGGATTAGGTCAAGAATGATGAGCAGAGAAATATTTTCATCTCTTAAATGTTCTCATTTGAATGTTGATATGAATGTGAGTATGAAAATGCCTTTGCTATTGTTTTTATTTATTCACTTTAAAAAACAAGCAAACCCAACTTGCACATAAGAGAACTGGTTCATCCAGTTTAACCCCTACCATCTTGCAAATAAGGAAACTGAAGTCCAGAGAAGTCGTGACTCACCTAAGATCATTACAGCTAGTAAGCATTGGAGGAAGGATTTAAACATAGGTTTAAATGACTATACACTACACTACTTTTTTGCATTGCTATTATTTACTGATGGTAATTACACCAAACCCTATTCTTCTCCCACTTCTTGGATAGAACTACAATTCAGTCTTTAAATTAAACAGTCATATTATGTTTAGCAATGATTCATTACAGATTATAATCTACCACATCAATCAATAGAAGTAATTGCCATTGTTTTTTCCAGGTAATCCTTCTCATTTGATTAAAGCAGAAGACCCAAGGATTGATGGATGATAATAATAATGCCTTGACCACAATACTGATTTGCTGCTGGCCTAATTTGCCAGTAATAACTGAGACAAAGAATCTGTATTCATGAAGGGTAGATAAACCTGAGAATATCAGAATCAGATGAAATTTGTGCAAGAATAGAGGCATTGTAAAAAAAGGAGACATGGACTAATTTTGAGAAATTGTGGGGAAGAGGTATGCTGGTTACAAGGGTCTTCCTGTTGTCCACTAGGAGAATGCTGAAAAGAGTGGCCTTTGACTAGAGTGATGGAAAGAAAAAGAGATTGCATATATGAGAGTACAATCATTCCCATAATCTAGAATCCTGGATAATCTTGACAACTCAAGAGCCAAAAAGATTATTTCCTGTACCCATGAAATATCAGTAAATCTTCAGGCTGGTTACTAAGGCCAAAATTAAAAAAAAAACAGTTGGGGAATGACTGATACTTTGCTTATCCAATTCACTTGTGGGGTTTATTTCTTCAATCCAACTTGTAGTAGGTTCCCCTCAGTTTGAGATGCTTATTAGCTAGGCAAGTCACTTAATATATGCTGGCCTCAATTTCTTCAATATAAAAACAGAAACAATAATAAAACTTACTGATGTAGACTTTTTGTGAACATCCAAATGAGATAACGTTTATATAATGTTTTGCTTGGTGCAATAGTAATAGGCACTATACAATTTTTTCCCCTTCTTGCAACTTAATAACTTTCCCCTGTTCTTTGAAATTTTAAACTCCCATATATTTCCTTAGTGGTATTAAGCCTACACTATATACCAGACATGGGATATATAAAGACAAACCAGAGTCCCTACCTTTAAGGAACTTTATTCAAATGAGGGAGACAATATGGACATATTTAGGTAAATACAAAACATTCAAATCAAAGATAATGGCAGTGAAGAGAAAGACATTGACATCAGGCAACAGGATGAGGCTTAAGAAAAGCTTCTTGTAGAAGGTGGTATTTGGACTTAGTCTTGAAGGAAATCAGGAATTCAATGAGACAGAATATAATGGATGAGTATTTCATGAATGATGACCAGTCAGTGCTAAGATATAGAGATGAGAAATGAGATGAAGCCTAGTAAGTAACAAAGTATGGTTGGATCAAAGGAAGCTTAATGTGTACATAAACTGGCAAGAGAGGAAGGAGTTGAGTTATAAAGTTCTTTGAATGTGAAACTGATATGTTTTTATCTAATCCCAGAAGCTTATAAGGAGCTACCATAGTTCATTTAGCAAGAGAGAAGGTAACATAGTGAGGATTGTGTTTTAGGAAAATAACTTTGGAAGCTGCCTGGAGAATGGATGAAGTGGGCTGAGACTTGAAATAAGAAGACTAAATAGGAAGCTATTGCAATAATAAAGGAGAAAGGTTATGAGATCCTGAATGAAGTTGGTGTGAATAGAGAGAAGAGATCATTAATCAAAAGATGTTTCTTGTCTTTATCACTTAATTTTGGGCATGTGATTTTATAGTTTGAATTTGTCTTGTTCCATGTACATTAATTTATACTTCTTAAATAAGTGTTTTTAATGATGAAACTCTATTTTCTTTTCCTCTATCTCTCTTAGAATCCAGCTTAAGACTAGGCACTCAGTAGATGCTCAATAAGGGCTCTGTACAAAAATTGAAATAAAGTTCTAGTTATGATTCATTGTTCTGGGAAATGTGGCACTGAGCACAAACTATACAAAAATATGTAAGCTGAGGAATCAATGAAGTTATATGTCTTTGCTCTCCTAGGAACCATCTTTTGAATATATTTGCTAAGCTATGGAAATAATTTTGTTACAAAGATTGAAGAAAAATGGTGAAATAACTTTTTGGGACTGGAAGTTTTATTTTTCATTTTCAGTGTAGACTTCTTTTCTAGCTGATCCCTGGGGATTTACTAAGGTCAGTCATTGTTTTCTCTCTAGATTTCTTTCTTTTTTCCTTTCCTTTGTTTTGTTTTGTTTTTTACAAATACTGTTTAGAAATTACAGAAAAGTAGGGTTTGGTTTTAGATAATTAAAAAAATTCAAACAATTGCTGCTGGCTAGAAACAAAATAGGTTACCCGAGAGAAAGTGAGCTTCCCCTTACTGGACTTATTCAAGCAAAGTCTAGATGGGTACTTGAGAGTGATCAAGGAATTGGTTTGATTAGTTTGAACCATATAGCTTCTTGAATCTCTTGCCTAGTTGAGATTCTAGGATTCTCCATTATACACAGCAACAAGACTATACGATGATCAATTCTGATGGACATGGTTCTCTTCAACAATGATGTGATTCAAATCAGTTCCTATTGTTCAGTGATGAAGATAGTCATATACATCCAGAGAGAGGCTTGTGGGAACTGAGTGTGAACCACAACACAGCATTTTAACGCTTTCTGTGAATATTTCCCTGCATTTTGTTTTCCTTCTTAGGTTTTTTTTTCTTCTCTTTCTAGATCTGATGCTTCTTGCAGTAAGATAACTGTATAGATATGCATACATATATTGGATTTGTCATATAATTTATCATATTTAGATTACCTGTCATCTAGGGGTGGGGGGTGAGGGGAAGGAGGGGAAAAGCTTGGGAAAAAAAGTTTTTTGCCAAGGTCAACGTAGAAAAATCACTCATATGTTTTGTAAATAAAAAGCTTTTAATAAAAAAATAAAAAATAAGAGATTCTATGATTCTCTTTCCACATCTGCTCAGGTACAGAGCTAAAGTAATTTCTTCTACCAAATTTCAGATCCTCTCTATTCCCTATTCTACTGTTCCTGGATGGAATGGGAAGATCAGAATAATTTGCTCCAACAGCCATGAAGACAACCGAAGCAGGCACTGTGGATCACATACAGCTTGATCTGACATGGAAGATACCAAGGTCATCTATTTCATCCCAAGCGATTGCTTGTCATCTTGACCTTTCTCTTGCCACTGGAGTTTGATGACTCAGGAAGAGAAAATGAGGCTGATGATTTTATGAAACTCTCCCTAACAAATCCAATTCACACACAAGTGAAGGCGTTATCAAAGCATCAAGACATAACGGCGCTGATCTTCTTAGAAAATGAAGGACAACCAACCAACCAACTCTTCCTGGAGCATAAGATAAAAACTGAAAATATTTGAAAGGCAAATAAGTAGAAAGAGATAAATACATAAATTCTTCTTTTTTGAAAAATAAAAAATTGAAACTGTTGAATCAAAATGAATAAACATGCAGAACAATGCATAAATTATTTGATTCACACATTTACAAAAGAAGAAATAGGCAATAGTGAGATGAATAGGATTTCCCATTACAATCATGTGTGCTTAGTACCCTTGTCTTTTGACTCCCATGTAGTCCTTTGCTTTTTCCACTGGATGATTGTGTCCCTAAGCAAAACCTAAAAAATAATATAGACAGTCAATAGTCTGGATTGCCACTACTAAACAGAAATGAATGGCAAATCTTCCACATGTTCCTCCAGATTCCACTTCTACATTTTCTTCATTCAGTGCAGTTTGGTTAAACTCAAGAGTTCTTCAGTACATTCTGTACCTAATATTGTTACTTCCTAAATGACACCTGTCCTAAGGGCCTGAAAGAGTTAGGATTTAGTTATTTCTTTTTCTCAAGCTTTACTGGATGTCTCTATCTTAGTCAACTTCAATTTTAAATTCTAATTTTTGTTCTACCAATGGGCAAATTACTTCAGCTTCATTGGATTTCAGTAATTGGAGGAGAAAAATACTAATTCTCTTTCTCATTCTGACATTTTATGAATCTATGATTATGATAGAAAGGAGATAACCTAAAGGAAATAAGATATCCTTGCCTAAATATTAAAATCAGAGAAAACATGGAAAATGAAAAGTTTGATTCACTTCTTTCATTTTGTTGAGAATTAGAGTTGTGAATAATTTAGCTACTGAGTTAATTTGGAATGTGATCACATAAAAAAAAAAAAAAACCCTCATCCTTACCTATAGCAGGAAGATGTGGTAACCTACACAGTGAAGTATGAAGGGGGCCAACAAGACCCTTTTTTCCTCCCAATATTTTTTCCACCTCAAGTCTACTTGGCAGAGTACTTTAAAGTTTACAAAGTTCTTTACTCACTACTGTAAGGAACAGAGAGAAACATTACTCATTAGGTAGCTATAGCAAATGTAATGATCTCCACTTCACAGATGAGATGGAAATTCAGAAGAATTAAGTGACTTGCTTATGTCAAGTACTAAGTGTCCAAGCTTATTGGGCTAGGGTTTGTAGACAAGTCTTTAGTATTCCTTTCATTTCCATTAGGAGCAAAAATAACGGGAAACATTTCATCATTAAAATTTATTCCTTTGGGTTCCTTTTGGTAATTTTTTTTAAAAAGACAGTTACTAATGGTGAAATAGCACATTTATTTTCTCCCCTTATAGGAAGAATCTGACAGCATGAAGACATTGGAACTGGGGTTGGAAGGAAAAAAGTATGAGGGAAAACAGAAGTAAAGTAGAGTAAGTAAAGACAATTTTTACATATTTTAAAGTTTTTTCACTGACTTCATCTTGCACATTAGTATCATGTTTTGATGAAATTTTATGGGCAAATGGAGAAGGGAACTGGACAGTATAGATTTTGTGAATATCATTCCATTACTCTCTTTTTTTGTAGAGTAAAATTGACCATGTACTTGGGGAAAGGTCAAAGATCTGGGTTTACTAAAAAGCATATCTGGATGAAAAATGAACAACTCATCCAGATGTTTCCAAATATGAAATATAAAGATTAGACCAGAGTAAAGAATCTATCTTGTGAAATCGCTCAGAGTTAAATTCATGTAGGGCAGATATTGCTCCCTATTAATTACAAATATTCTAAAACTAAAGCTCAAAAAAAAGAAAAACAATATTGAATTTTACATTATCTAGATAGCCATGCATTTTCCTCTCAGTATACCTTCCATTAAAGATTTTAATGCTAAATTGGAGGAAGAAAAGAGAAAGAAATATTTCTGACAGAAATGAAATGATCTGCTCACATGATAAGACTTTAAATAGCTACTATTGGGGAAAACAGCCTAGAAATCTAAAAGAAGCACATTCCATTCCATTCCATTCCATTCCATTCCTTCAGAGCCTTAGCTTGGAGGGGTTAGTGGGCAGAAAGAGGCTATAATTACACCTCAAGTGGTTTTAATGACTAGAGAGAATTCTGGAGTCCTTTGACAGAATAAAAAGCAAGCAGCTAAAGTTAAGTTGGACATAGTTCACAAATCATGCTTCATCCTCCAGATAAAAATGGGAATGGGAATTCCTGAGGGGGAAGCAATCTCAGGAGGAGGCAGAAAAACTGAAATAGATGCATTTATTTTTAAATAGCTTTGTAATGTGGGCCTCAAAGGCTGCCACATGCATCTCTTGATAATATCCCATGTTCTTCTTTGCTCCTGGCAAGCTCATGCTTTGAAAAGGAGTGTTTTGAGTGATTCTGAGAATCAGCCAGGAAAATATGTATGTAAGTGATAATCCAGGACCTTTTTTGTGGAAGGCCTACAGCTTGGAAAGAGGGATGTGTGCATGTGTGTGTAGCCATGGATTAGTACTTACTGAAAAATCAGTATGCTCCTAATTTGGGTAGAATCTAGTCAAAAAATATACAATTAGAAAGGACTCAAGAGATTATTTAATCTAGCCCCACCATTTTATAGTTAAAGTAACTAAGACCCAGAAATTTGCCAAAATCACACATGAATGAAGACAGAAACAAGAATCATGTTAAGATTTTCTGATTCCAGTTAATGCATTTGTCACTTGATCACATTTCCAGCTATTGAGCATGTTGAGTATTCATTTATAAATGTTCCCCAGGTTTGAATTCTGTTTTAGGAAGTAACAGGGAAGGAGGAGTATTTTGTTCTATGCAACTGGAAGGATTTATAAGAATAGCATCTTTAAAGTTAGTCTTTCCCTCTTTGACCCAGATATTCCATTATATGCAAGAAGAGGGCAAAGACAGAAAGACCCCATCCACATCAAAATATCTCTAACAACACTTTTTGTAGGAGCAAAGGACCAGAAACAAAGCCAGTTTCCATCAAATAAGGAACGGATAATTAAACTGAGTGCCATGGAACATTACTAGACCATAATGAATAGTAGGAATACACAAAAAGTATGGGAAGACTTATATGAACTGATATGGAGTAAAGTTAGAACCAAGAAAATGATATACCACGATAGCAACAATATACATATATCATAGATCTAGAAAGGACTTAACATGGTTGTCTAGTCTAGTTCCCCTATTTTTCTGATGAAAAATTTGAGGTCCAGGTAGGTTGGGAGACTTTGCTCAAGGTCATATAGGTTATAAATGTCAAAGGCTGGATTTGAACCCAGAACCTCTGACTCCAGAGCCAATGTTCTTTTCTCTACTACTTTAAAACAAATGTTGTTGTTGTTTGTTGTTGTTCAGTCATTCGGTTGTGTCCAATTCTTTGTGACCCTCAGATCATATTACATTATTACCATCTATGGAGTTCTCTTGACAAAGATACTGAAGTGGTTTCCCATTTTTGGCCCCAGATCATGTACAGATAAGGAAAGTTAAGTAAACAGGGTTAAGTGACTTGCCCAGGATCACATAGCTAACATTCAAATTTGAACTCAGGTCCTCCTGATTCCAGGCTCAGTCCTTTATCCACTGAACCACTTAGGTATCTCATTGGATAGATGTAGGCAGCATCTATTATAGTACTTCATGAAATTATAATGACCAAACTTTGTCCCTCAGAAGACATGAGAAAATGCGTAGACATTCCATCTTTGCAGAGTTAGGAGAGTTGAGTATGAAATATTATATATATGGCCAAGGTCAGTGGATACATTGAATCATTGTGTTGCACTGATTTTTCCTCTTTCTTTTGTATTTGTTGTTGTTGTTATGGGGTGACTCTCTAGATAGGACAGGGGAGAAGTTATATTTGGAAAAGATATAAATTTTTAAAAAGAAAATTAACCTTGAAAATATGAAATGCATTGCCTGTAGTCCCTTAAAGAGAAAGTACAGTAAAGCTCCGACATTGGATTGATCAAATGGAAACATCTCCCCAAAACCAGCAGAGGGAGCTTTGTAAATACAAGTCAAGAATATTCCCTCTACATATCTTTGCTCAGACAACCTGGGCTTAGAGCATTAGAAAGTCTGATTTCCATCTGTTTCTCCCATTTCTGATGCCAAACAAATAACAAATTGTCCATTCTGGAAGTTTATATGGATTTATGTTACTCCAACTGATCAGAAATAGTAATTTCCTTCCTTTCAAAAGCTGACTTCCCACAGAGAACCCAAACACTTAATAAAAGGCACAATCTGCTTACCTATTTCTATCAGGAAGCTTTTTCCCAGCCCAGGATCTCCTTCCCCTATTGTGTGTGTGTGTGTTTGTCTGTGTGTATACACATTTTTTAATGAAATGTAAAAACAATTTAAGCATTCTTTTTGAAATTTTGAGTCCCATTTTCTTTCCCTTCTTTCCTTGTTCCCCCCCGAGAAAGCAAGCAATTTGATATAGATTATACATGTGCTATCATGTAAAACATATTTTCATATTCATCATGTTGTGAAAAAAAAACACAGACCAAAAAAATAAAGGAAAAAAATTCTTTCACCTGCATTTGATTCCATGAGTTCTTTCTCTGGAGATGGATAGCATTTTTCATCATAAATCCTTTGGAATTGTACTTTTGGGAATAGTTAAGTCATTCACAATTGATCATCATGTAATATTGCTATTACTGTAGACAGTGTTCTCTTGGTTCTGCTCAGTTCACTTTGTATCATCAGTTCGTGGAAATCTTTCCACATTTTTCTGAAAGCATCATGCTACATCATTTCTTACAGCATAATAGTATTCCATCACAATCATGTACAACAACTTTTTCGGACATTCCCCAAATCATGGGCATCCCCTCAATCCCCTCCAGTTCTTTGCAACCACAAAAAAGAGCTACTATAAATATTTTTGTACATATTGGTCCTTTTCTTTTTTTCTTAAATCTCTTTGGGATATAGATGCAGTAATAGTATTGCTGTTTCAAAGAGAGCACATGGTTTTATAGTCCTTTGGGCATAATTTCTAATTGTTTTTTTAGGATGGTTAGTTCAGTTAACAACTGCAATTGGAGTACATTACTGTCCCTATTTCCCTATATTTCCTCCAGTATTTACTATTTTCCTTTTCTGTCATATTAGCTAAACTGAATAGTGCCCTAGAATATTGTTTTAATTTACACTTCTCTAATCAATAGTGATTTAGAGCATTCTTATGTGATTACAGATAACTGAATTATTCTACTGAAAATTGTTCACATCCTCTTTGACCATTTATCAAATGGGGAATGACTCATATTTTTACAAGTTTGACTCAGTTCTCTATATGTTTGAGAAATAAGGCCTTTGTTAGAAATACTTTCTACCAAAAAAAATCCCTTAGTTTCCTACTTTCCTTCTAAACTGTATTGTTTTTAATGTAATAAAATTTTTTTATTTTATATCTCACAGTGTTCTCTGTCTCTTGTTTGGTCATAAATTCTTCTCAAATTCACAGATCTGACAGCTTAACTATTCCATGCTCCCCTAATTTGCTTATGGTATCATCCTTTATATCTAAATTTTGACTTTATCTTGATATACTCTATAAGATGTTGATTTATGTTTAGTTTCTGTCAAATTGCTTCTCAATTTCCCCCAAAATTTTGTCAAATAGTTCTTATCCAAAAGCTTGGATGTTTCCATTTATCAAACACCAGATTACTATGGTCATTTACTGTTGTTTATTGTGTAGATAATATATTTCACTGATTAACCACTCTATTTCTTAGCCAGTACCAAATTATTTTAATGATTATCTTTTTATAATATAGCTTTATATCTGGTATACTTTGGCCATCTTCCTTCACATTTTTTTTATTATTTCTTTTGATATTCTTGACCTTTTATCCTTCCATTACTCTTGTGATCTAAGTTTAAGCCGACTCTTTCCTTGGGTGCTGCGAATATTTGTGAGAAAGAGTAAACTAACTTCTTAGGAGACAATTTTGAATTAATTGACTATAATATGCTATCTGAGAGCAGTAGTAGCTATCTTCTAAGGACCCAATCTGCCAATTCAAACTCCTTCTCCTTCTCTTTCCAGACTGATATCTTTGGGATAATGAATTGGGTCATTTTTTTTATCTCAATTCTTACATAGACCTTAGTCATTGAACAGATATAGCCTCAGACAAACTGAGACTTGGAAAAGACCTCACTTTAGAAAAGCCAAAGTCTGCATCCTGGGCCATCACCAGTTGTTTTGATCTTTGTGTTTCTAGACTATGATGACTTTGAAGGAGAGAATAAAACTGATGATTTTTTGCAACTCTACCTTACACACACTATGAAGACATGATGCTTATAATGTCATTGGTCCTCTTCAAAAATGAAGGATGAACAACCACAACAATGAATGCCTACTGTGTTCGAAACTTTGTATTTAAACAAAGAAATATAAAACCCAAACAGTTCTTGCACTTAGGTTCTATTGGATTGGAGTGCTATAAGTTGTAAACATTTAAGTATATAAAATAATTTCAGGAAAAAAGAATAAGGAAAAATTCTGTCAGGAAAAGTTCCATTGGGGAAAGAGGTACCTGATCTGAGGCTTAAAGAAAGCTAAACATTCTAAATGGTAGCAATGAGGAGAGAGAGCATTCTAGATATGAGCATAACTTGTGCAAAAGCCCAGAGATAGGAGATGACATGCGGAATCTGGAGGAACACATAGTTTATTTTAGCTAGAATGTAGAGAATATGAAAAGGAATACTATAAAACTTTTGGAAAGATAGGTGAGCGCTGGATTGCAGATTGTAACTTGTAGACTGTAAATACCTCATCAAGCAATTTCCTTAGGTGGCAAAAGGGAACCATTGGGGAGTTGTAGACAGGGGAATGATATGACCATATCTCTGCTTTGGGAATAATACTTTAGTATGTGTGAAAGCCAGGCTCTAAGGGGGGGAGATTGGATATAAGGAGAGCAAACTGATAACAAAAGCCTGAATGAGAGGAGTGGCCACTATTGTGGAAAAATTGGGATGCAAGAGATTTAAGATTAAACTTAATAATGCTTGAGGGATGAAGGAAAAGGAAGCTGAAAACTGGATGACTAGAAGGATGATATAATGAGCTAGATGATAAGATGATGATGATAAAATGACCTGGATTAGCCTAGGTCTGGAGAGGAGGAGTTATTACAATGGTGTTTTAGATTTGGAAGGAGGTAATATGGACATTAAAAATGATTCTATGGATCCTTTATGAAGGATTTTCAGAAAGATATGGGTGAAAATTATACAGGATTAAAAGGGACAGATGACAATGAAAGGACTACTTAGATTGATAGACTTATGAATCCACTGAAATACCAAAGTATATATGATTATGTAACAGAAAAATCCAAAAGTCCAATTGAAGAGATAAATCATTTACAAATAAAAAAACATAACTAGGAATATAATGAAATGTGCCATGTCTGTCATTCCCTAACTTAATGACAAGTACAGGCAAGGCTGGAGGTACATCCATATGAAAAACAATAGGTTCAGGGGGAAATGATTCAAGGAAAGGTGATAAAGGATATGTGTCTCCCTACATCCGAATTTCCAAGGTGAAAGTAAAAGAGAAGAACCCTCATGGCAGTGGAGAAGAACTCTTTTCTATGTTGTGATAGGCAGTCTTCAGTGTGAATGCTTAATAGTTAAAATCAGCTAGTCACCCCAGAAGTGTATGAATTCTCAATTAGTTAGCTGGTAATCAAATAGAAAGCTAAACTCAGGTCCTGACACAAGCATCCTGAGGCATGGATAACTGAAAATAATGTAAATTTTCCTCAGTGTTATCAAAGCTAATCTATGGGTAGATGAGATAGTTATATATATTAAGGTCCAGTTTAACCAGTAGCCAAGACATTTATGTTCAGATACTGTTGTCTACTGCTCCTGAATTACAATCTTGTTATGGCATAGAGGCCTGCACAGCTTAATGAAACTATGAGCTATGCTATGCAGGGTTTCCCAAATTAGAGAAGTCACAGTGGATAGTTCTGACAAGAGGTGATCTACTGGAGAATGAAATGGTAAATCACTCCAATATCTTTGCCAAAGAAACTCCATGGGCAGTATTAAAAAAATACTAAAAATATGACATCAGAAGATGATTCCCTCAGGTTGGAAAGTATCTAACATATTAGTGGAGGATAGAAGGGCCCAGAATGCCATGGTCCATGAAGTTACAAAGAATTGGTAACAATTGAACAAATGAATAATACCAGTAACTTACTTATGAGAGATAGTGTGGTAAATTGGATAAAGAACCCATAGAATAAGGAAGACATGGGTTCAACTAATTTCTCTGACACATAATTATTTCCTTAACTGAAAATTTAAGGATGGGAAGGTTGGATTACATGGTCTTTGAGGTCCTTTACAACTATAGATCTATGACATTATGATCCTATAATAACTCCGGAGCCCCTAATGGATGGAGCAGCAAGTGGCAATGCCAAAAAGAAAAAAACAGTTGATGTGAACATGAGTTATAATAATAACAACATAAATGTCCAGAACTAGGGTGATGCTAGTCTTTCTGTTTTTTTGTTTTGTTTTGTTTTGTTTTTTTATCTTTTGGACTTATACAGAACACTTTGGCAGTACTATGTTTAGTTTTAGGTACCATATGTAGGGAAGGACATTGAGAAACTAGTGATGACTAGGAATATGGGAGAACCTTGAAACAATACCATATAAAAATCCCTTAAAGGAACTGGGGATGTATAGTTTAGAAGAAATTTATAAGAACATAGTAGTTTTTTCCCTGAGGCAACTGGGGTTAAGTGACTTGCCCAGGGTCACACAGCTGGGAAGTGTTAAGTGTCTGAGGCCAGATTTGAACTCAGGTCTTCCTGACTTCAGGGCTGGTGCTCCATCCCACCAACTAGCTGCCCTCATAATAGTTTTTTTTTTTTTTTTTGCAAATATTTGAAGTATAATTATGTAGAAAAGGAATCAGGTTTGTTTTACTTAAGTCCATATGAAAGAAGAATAGGTAGAGATTTTAGAGAGGCAGATTTTGGCTCAATATGAAGAAAAACTCCTTAACAATTAGAGCTATTTAAAAATAGCTTCTTTTTCCTCTCTAGAGCAGGTATCCTTAACCTTTTGGGGATCATGGTGGTAGTCTGGTGAAATTTAAAAGATCACTGGTCAGTATCATGTTTTGAAATGTTTAAAATAAAATGCATAAGATTGCAAAGGGAATAAATTATGCTAAAATAATTATCAAAATAATTTTGAAAGTCAAAATCATGCCATGTTGAAAACTGTTCATTGACCTCTGAGAATCCTAGCACCCCAGATTAAGAATTCAAGTTCTAGAGTTAGTAAATTCCCTATTAATGAAGGCTTTCAAATGAAGCTGAAACACAGGAGTTGCTGAGGGAATTCTAGTTCATGTATTAAATGAATATTGATGGTTCATCTAAACCTGAGATTATATAATTTAATGAGTGGTATAAGTGATACTTTCTTTCTGGCCCTACTCCTTGTTATGGCAGGAAGCAGATCTAGTCAGAGTGGCGTAGAGCCCTGCATAGATAATCTCACCTAATATAGCATTACTTCACTTCATCTCCCCACTCCCTTCATCCCACCCCCAACCCCAAAAAATTCTCCTGTAACAGACTCTGCATGAAGACTGCCAGTGAGTGGAAATCAACTACTTTCCAAAGTTATACTTTTTACTTTTAGACCATTCTAATTATTCAGAAACTTTTCTTGACATCATACCTAAAATTCACCTCTTTGCAACTTTTAAAGAGTACTGCTAAAATTTTGCCCGATGTAGTCAAGCAAAATAAGTCTAATCCCTTTTTCTACATGACTTCTCTTCAAATACTTGATATCATATCTTCCCTGAACCCTATATTTTTTCAGGTTAAGCATCCCTAATTCCTTCAAAAAATCCTTATATGTTATGAAGTCAAAGCTGTTCATCATCTCAGTTGGACCTTATACATCCCTGGACCTTATACAGTTTATAAATGTCATTCCTAAAGTGTGGTCCCAGGAATGAGCACAATACTTCAAAAATTATTTGACCAGGGCAAAATAAAATAAAAAAAGACCATCATTACTCTATAACTGGAAGCTATGCCTCATATTGCAAGATCTCTTTAGCTTTGTCAGCTGCCATATCATATTCTTGAATCATTGAATTTGCAGTCTAGTAAAAGCCCCAGATCTTTTTCAAAGTACTGTCTAGCCATATTTCTTCCATCTTGTATTTTGTAAAATTGAGGTTTTGAAGCTATGTAAAGATTTTTTCTGTAAAATTGACAATTTTTACATATCGATCTTGTCTAATAAATTTACCATCTATTTTCTCCAATTTGTTTCTGTTCTTTTTAATTTTAGAAATATTGCTTTTTTATTGTACAAGATTGTTTTATCTATATATAAGCAAACCTATTTGTTTCTTTTATTTGATAAAAAATATTCTTCACTTCACAGTTGGGACAAATATATTATTTCTTATTCCCTAGTTTTCTTAATGAAAATTTTAGTCCATTTTCTTATCTTTACAATTACTCTTCTCTTTATGCTTTTGGGACACTACTCTCTCTGGTTTTCCTCCTACCTACCTGCTTCTTTCTTCTCAGTCTCCTTTGCTGAATCCCAATCTAGATTATGTCCTCTAATTGTAGGGGTCTTTCAAAGTTCTGTCTTGAGCCCTCATTTCTTCTCCCTCTATACATGGATTGAATGACTGTATTTATGTTGATGATTATTAAATCTTCATAGCATCTCAAACTGCCTTTCAGACATTTTAAACTGTATGTATGTTCAGTGAATATCTTTAAACTCAATATATGCAAAACTGAACTCATTAACTTTTTTCCCAAACCTTTCCTCCTTTCAAATTTCCATATCACTGTTAAGGGCACCACCATCCTTTTAATACCTCAATCTTGCAACTTAGATATCATCTTCAACCTTTCACTATTTTTACCCATCATATCCAATCTGTTACCAAGACCTGTCAGATAGACCTTTGCAATAGTTCTCAAAAATGCCCCTAAAATGTTCCCAAATATTCCCAATGTTCCCCCAAATCTCCTCTACCACCACTCAGGTTTAGGCCCTTATCACTTCATGACTAGACTATGGCAATAACCATGACTCAAGATTCTTTCTACTCTAATAGATTCAGACACCAAAGTGATTTTTCCCAAGGCATAGATCAGACCATGTTATCCTCCTACTCATTAAATTTCAGTGGATCCCAATTATCTCCAGGATCAAATACAAAATACTCTGATGTTCAAAGCTCTTTTCAACTTTACAAAGCCTTTCCTAATTTTCTAGTCTTTTTATACCTTACATACTGTCCCACTAGTTTTATTGCTCTTTCATGAAAAAGATACTTCCTCTTTTAGCTCCAGGCATTTTCTCTGATGGCCCCCCTACTGGAAATGTTCTACCTCCAGATTTCCACCTATTGGCTTCCCTGGCTTCCTTTAAGCCTTAGTTAAAATTCCATCTACAGTAAGAGGCTTTTCCTAATCTTTCTTGATTCTAGTGCCTAACCTCTTTTAATTTTTTTTTTCCCCCTGAGACAATTGGGGTTAAGTGTCTGAGATCAGATTTCAACTCAGTCCCTCCTGACTTCAGGGCTGGTGCTTTATCCACTGCCCCACCTAGTTGCCCCTCCCTCTCCTTTTTATTATTTGCCCTTTTATGGCTTATTTGTATATATGTGTTTGCTGGTTGTCTCTCCTATTAGATTGTGAGTTCTTTGAGGACAGGAGCTCTCAAGCCCTTCTAACTTATTCTGAATCCCTAGTCTAATGCATATTAGATACTTAATATATATTTATTGACTTGACTGAGTTTAAAGTGATCAACAGTTATGTGTGGAGTAAGCCAAGAAGAAAGTGTTTTGGGAAGAGGTGAATCTTTAATTAGAGCTTGCATGGAAGAGGTAGGCAGAGTAATGGGATCTATCTCATTAGAGGTCTTCCAGTAAAAGCTGATTGACTACTTGGGGATATTTTAGAGTTTGGAATAGATGACCTCTAAACTACTTTCCAACTCTAAGATTCTGTGTATTAAATAACCCTAATGACTGATTAACAATTTTTTTTATTGACTAACTGTTTTGCCTTTTCTTTAGCCTTTCTATGAGAAGAGAATATCAACTTTCTTACCATAATTATCTGTTATTAGCCTATACTTGAAAAAACTATCCTAACTTCTTTCTTATATTAATGCCTACATATTATCTTTAATTTGAATTTCCTATTCATCAAAAATTGGACTATAAACTAGAATTGACTGATTCTTATTTAAAGAAATTCTGAGGTGCCCATCAGATACTCAAAGATTGTAAAAAAGGATAATGATAGTGTTAGAGGGAGTGTAGGAAGACAGGCATACTAATGTGCTGTTAGTGGCATTGTGAAATATTTCAGATCTTATGGAAAATAATTTGAAACTATTCCTCAAAGTCACTATCAGTGATTATTAGTCATTGAAATAGGATACCAATTTTCAAAGATTGTTGATTCTTGACCTTACTTCTTAATTTTATAGCTTCCATTCCAATTTCGCAGTTGTCCATCTTTATCAAAAAGATTGATGTGATGCTAATTAATGTTCCTTGGTAGATAATTTCCAGCTTTGTTCTGGAATCTTAGAGTTTGTTTTTCTTATTCTTGTAGAGTTAGAGTTTAACCATAATGTGTTTGAGAACATTGGATATTAGGCTCTTCCTTTTTGAGGTCCTTTCGATTCTTTCAATTTACATAATACAATTTATTTTTGCTAGTTCTGGGAAATGATTTTTTTTAAAGCTTATTAAATTTATTTTGTTTTTTTCTAAATTTCTGCTTTATCAACCATTCTGTTATAGTCACAGAATGATTTATTTTCCAAGTCTGTCATATGTTTCTTTGTTTTGGTCAATTGTTTGGATGTCAGTTCTTTTCTTTCCCCTTTCCCTCCAGTTATTTTTCCATACTTGTTTTTCCATCAGATGATTTGTATTGTCTATAATTGCCACTGATGTCCATTGTTAATTGTGTCTATTTAGAGTTTTGAGTTTTCTATTCTGCACATTGATTATTTTCTTCTTTATTTCCTTATGATTCTTTTTTAAAAAGCATCTTTTAATTTTTGCTTAATTTCTTTCCATTATTTATTGCTTTCTTCATTCTCTTTTTATTTGATTTCATGATTGCCTCACTAGTGTTGATCTCTTAACATTTGTTTAATTTCTTTGTATCACTTGACCATTTGAGAATATCATGATGTCTTAAATTCAAGACATTTGATAACTGACAGTATATTAATACAATACCTAGACATTTTCCCCCCCAAAGTCATAAATTTGCATTTTAACAAGGTCTTCCAATGCCTTAACTCAAAGATTATGTTTCAAATTAAGGTTACACTTGGATTCAATAAATCAACTTTACAAGTAAATGATAGTAATGGTATGATCAGCAGAAGTATATCTACTATAGTAGATATACTATACAAGTATAGTATATAAGTATACTAAATGTACTATACTTATATACTGTAAGTATATAAGTAGATGTACAAGTCAGTCATTCAAGACATTTTGCTTTGTTTTGCTTCTGATATTTTATATGTTGCAGGTGATATACTTTTTTTTTAATTGCATTTTTTTATCTGCTTATCTTTTATTGTGGTTTGGTTTTTTATGTTTAAAATTATTTTCTCTTTGGTATTAGTTTCTTACTTTTTTTGGATGTATCTATGCATATATCTATACCTATATTGATATAGGTATAGAGATATGTATCTATATCTACATATGAGAATCCTGACTTCTTTTGAAATTATATAATTATAGTTGAAGTTACCTAAATTATCTAAGGAAGCACAATTTTGGTTGTCTTACCAAAATTTCAATTGATGAAATTACTTTCTATTGAATCTGATTGAAATATTGTATGCTTAAGTGGAAATAGGGTAGGACTTGGAGTTAAGGGATATTAAGCTAGAATCCAAGCTCTGGCATTTTTCCTTGTCCATTTCCACAACTTCTGACAAGATGGTTGTGAAGAAAATACCTTTGAAACAAAATACTGTGTAAAGATGAACTACTACAACTGCTGCTACTATTGCTAAAAAAACAAAAACAACCTCTGCATATATACATATATATGCACATACATACATATTTTAAAACTGGGAGTTGTTTTGGTTTATATTTATGGAGAGGTCACTAAGCTACATTAACTCATTATCACTCTATGAGTCAGCATAGTGTCTAAAGTTTACAAAATCTCAGAGATGAAAGGGACCTCATGAATAATCTAATTCAACCTATACCTTATCAAGAATTTACTTCAAGACTTCTGGGGGAAAATATCTTTCTCCCTCCCAAAGCAAGCATATTTTATCTTTGCTTCCTAGAAAGCTCTAATTTCTTTGTGGACACTTCTTTTATAGAACTCACATATGCCTCATTTTAGGGGCTAACCACTACCTCAAATTCTGTCTTCTGAGGCTAAGCAGAACAAGTCTGATCTCTTTTTCATATGAGAGTTCTTCAGATGCTTGAAGACAGATAGGATACTCAGCACCCCCTTTCCCCAAGTTTTCTCCTTTTCAGGCTAAATATTCCTAATTCTTTCTTCCAATTTTCTTGTAGCATGATCTCAGGATTCTTAAGTTTTCCAACTGCCCTACTTTTGATGTTCTCCAGATTGTCAATGTCCTTTCTAACATGTATAGAATCTCAAATTGAACACAGAGAAGAAAAGAATCCCAAGAGTTAAAGGAATAATGAAGCCATCTGGTCTAAGCTTACTTGAATGAAATTTCACCAATATATAATTTTTGGCAAATATTTATCCACCTTCTCTTAGAGAATTCTAATAACGAAGAATCCACTACTTTTTAAGGCAGTCTCTTCTACTTCTAGGTGGCTTTAATCATTAGGAATTTGGGGGGCTTTTCCTCTCCCTCAAAACAAAACAACCCGACTTACATTTTCCTCTTTGCAACTCCTATTCAATGTTCTTGATTTTTTTTTTCTACTTTCTAGGGTCAAGCAGAGAAGGTCTAATTTTTCTTCTGCATCATATCCCTTCATGTCTTTGAAGACAGCTTTTCATCCCCATCCCTTCCCAAAATCTTCTCTTTTCAGGCTAACTATCCCCAGTTACTAAAAAACATTTTTGTGAACTTAAGGTATTTCAGTGTTCTGGTTGCCCTCTTCTGGATGCTTTCCAGTTTATCATTATATTTCTTAAATGTGGCACACAGAACTGAACATAATATTCCAGATGTGATTTGACTAAAGCGGGCTTATGACCTCTATATTCCTGGAAGTTATGTCTCTCATTGCAAAACAAAATTATATTAGATTTTTTTTTCACTTCCATAATGTACTCTTGACTCACATTGAGAATGTAGTTTACTAAGTCACCCAAGATCTTTTTTGAACTGTTGTCTAACCATTCTTCCCCCATCAATACTTGTGAAATTGATTTTTTTGGAATCCTAGTCTGATTACCCCTCACTGGCTGCTCTCTAGGTTATCAATATCTTCCTTAAAATATAGCATCTGGATTTGAACACAGTGCCCCAGATGTGCTCTGAATAGGGTAGAGTATAGCAGGATTGTCACCTCCCTGGTCCTAGACACTATATCACTTTTAATGCAGCCAAAGATTACATTAGCTTTTTCAGCCATCATATCACATGTTTGAATCATATCGGCAATTTTCTGTCCATTCTCAAGTTTTTTGTAGATATTCTTCTGCTGGTTATACCATTCATTACTATCGTTTACTTGTAAAGTTGATTTATTGAACCCAAGTGTAATCTTAATCTTAAACATAATCTTTGGGTTAAGGCACTGGAAGACCTTGTTAAAATGCAAATTTATGACTTTTGGGGAATAAAATGTCTAGGTATTGTATTAATTTACTGTCAGTCATCAAGTTCTTATTGTAAATTATTTCTTCAGAAAAAATCCATTTGCTTCATATGTCCCAAGGGGATGGGGCAATCTACAAAGGAGAAAGTATTGAAAAGATAAGTTGTGATAGGACAATGAATTAGGTGGTCCTATGTAATCAGAGGGAAGTATAAAGTTATAAGGTACCTGGGAGAGGGGAATAAAAATCAATACGGGAATAAGCAATGATATAAAATATTGTATTAAAGGTAAAGAAAGGAGAGGAAGGTTGGACAAATTCATCAGAAAGGAAGAAGGGTAGACAGGGATTATGAAAGAAAATATAAGGAATGTTGAATGCAAATTTATGGTTAGCTCCCCTGTCCCCTCAATTTCATGGAGGAAAAGCTTGCCACTTGAGTCAATTCGCAACAGAGTATTGTTTGTATGAGAGCCCTAGAATGTTCTCAATCTTCAAGGATAAAATCATTGAATATTAAGAGATCAGAGGGGCTTAGAGATCTGGAAGGGACTTTATAGACCAAGTAGAACAGGAGTTCTTAATCTGTTTTGAGTTATGTGCCCCTTGTCTGTCTGTGAAGCTTCTGGACTCCTCAGAATCATATTTTTATATATTTATTTTTAGAATCATGTTTTTAAATGTGTAAGATAAAATGCATAGAGTATTAGAAAGGAAATCAAAGGTTAGGGAAAATAAAGATGTAATTTTTATTTTTCCCAACTAGGTTCACAAACCCTCTGAAATCTATTTGTGGATCCCTTAGGAGTTTATGGATGCCAGGAGAAGAACTTCAAAGCTAGTCCAATATTCACATTATAGCTGAGAGAAATCACATGACTTGTCCAAGAGTAGCCTTGGCTTTTTAGTAGCAGAAGTGGGAACTGAATGTAAGACAGTTGATTCCTAGCTCCATGTGATTGAATGAGTTCACATTTATGTATTTCTTTAAGGCTTTCAAAACCCTTTACCTCATTTGACCCTCACAACACTGTAACATCAGTGTTATTATTCTCATTTTACAGATAAGGAAACTAAGGCCCAATGACAGCAAATTAATCAATTACTAAGTACACCTGTATTAAGAGTTGCCTAGGGTCACAAAGTTGATACTTCAAGTAGGATTTAAACCTAAGTCTTTGGAGGTTTAAATATATTACTACCCTTCTTGTACTCTTTGGTCCAGACAAATTAAATATATTGCTCTTTCTTGGTCTAGCTCTCTATTATGCTGTGCTGACTTACATTTACTGCTCACCTACTTTTGATACACTAGTGCTAGAAAGCTAATCTGGGAGTCAGGAAGAAGTGGATTAAGTTTTTTTCATTCCCTCCACCCACTCCAGCCCCTTTACATTGTCAAAGTTAATAATACAATGAGATCCTGACATTTGCATTTTTTGTTCAGGTATTGGCAATATTCCATGCTATGGCAATATACTTGAGAAGGAAAAGTATTAAGAAAGAGCAGTCATGCTTGCAGAAGTCAAATTCAGTAGGAATTTTGGGATACTGAATCTAGGAATATTAGAACAAAAAAAAAAAGGATCCTAGAGGTCATTTAGGTCACTCCTATCTAAAATATAAAATCCCTTATTTAATTCATAGTATTTTTTCCCTTAATTAAACTTCACCCTTTAGAGAACTATTTGTTTTTCTGGAATATGAAAAGTCTCCAAAAATTATTTCATTCATTGTTAATATGTGACTGTGCAATTCTTGCTGACATTTGACATACTTCACATTTCAAAAATCCATGATTTTAATTAGTGGCAGTGTTCCCTCTAGTGATGCAGATTTTAGCCCTTCTGTGCCTTAGAAGACATTATAATGAATTGCTGCTGGCCACCCTTTTGATGAGATACTTTTCTGAATTGAGCTACCCTGGTCCTTGTATAAATCCATCAGTATTCTGTTTATTTTTGTTTATTTCCATTAATTTGTATCTGCTTGCTATTTTTAGTATGCAATTCTACAAGTGTTTAACAAGACCCAAAGCCTTATAAAATCATAAATAAGCTATTCTCAGCTCCCTTCAATGATCTCTGTTGTCTAGATTCATCAGATACAAACTCTTCTCCCTAGTTTTAAAAACTCCATAATCTGGCCCAATCTTATTCCACCAATGTGATATCTCTGCAACTCCAGGAAACACATGCGGTACTCCAACTAAGGAGAATCAAAATAATCAATTAACAGTGATCAATGAAGTTTTTACCAAATGAGTACTATGTACCTGGAACTATGCTAGGTTTGCAAAGGTAAAAATGAACTAATAATTGATATTAAGAAGCTGACATTCTTCTGAGGGAAGTAAGCTGTATGTAAGCACTTGTAAAATAATACAAAAAATAAAGAAGCACAGGTCCTAGTAGCTAGGGGAATAAGGAAAAGTCATGAGGTGAAGGTAGCAATTGAGATGAGTTTTGAAAGAAACTGGGGATTTTCCGAGGCAGAAGTCAGGAAGGAGGGCAGGATGAGAAAGGGAGAAGGGGACAGTCATTACAAAGGTCCAAAAATTCAATATGGAGTGTTATATATAAGAGACAGTAAGAAGGTCAATTTGTCTGGACAAAAGAGTATCTGAAGGGTAGTGATGCATAAATCTAGGGAGATATTTTGGAGGCAGATTGTGAAAATCTTTAAAAGTCAAACAGAAGAGCTTGTATTTGACACTAGAGGCAAGAGAAAATTAATGAAGTTTATCACTGGAATCCCACTTTGTCCATGAAGCCTTCCATGACTTTAATCTGCATTGATCCCTATGAAAAGTATAAAAAATGAACTTAGAATGTACTGGTTCCCTAGGAGACTGTTGGACAGACCTTGTACCAGTAAAGATTCTGAAAGGTACAGAGATCACAGAGGAGAAAACATTGAAGCTTTCAAATAGAATTGTAGTGTAGCTATAGTCCTGTATTGTTCTAAATGTTTCATGTACATCCATTTTGTTTTTTCTCCTTCCCCCTCCCAGCAAGACTGTGAACTCCTTGATAAAAAGAATTGAATCATATATTCTTAGTCCTTTCTATGCTCACCTCCTTCCAACCACATAACAGAGAGCTCACTGTAGGACTCAGTAAAGATTGTAGAATGAAGGAAAAAAACCTGCTAAAAAAGAGCCTAAATATCATTTATCACTCAGGCTGACTGGCATTGTGGACTGATGTGATCACAACATGAAAATTGATGGAGCTAGGAAGAGTTTTGGCCAAGGGAATGAATAGCTAAAATGTGTCTTTTTATATTTTAAGACATCTTCATTACCATTATCTCATATAATTCTTATAAACTTGCAACTATTTTTTCATATAAGTAAATACGTAAAATCCAGTTCAATAAATACTAAGCATATACTATGTGCAAGACATGAGGAAGAATAACTACTGATCTAACTTTATAGTCAGAAATATTTGAGTTCAAGTTTTGCCTCTGACAAGTACTAGCAAATATGATTGAATAAGTCTTTTATCTCTCAGAATATAACCTAATTAACCCTCAAAATCAAAATAGCCGCTGCCTTCAAGGAACTAATAGTCTGCTGCAGATGGGGTGAAGGGAACATATCATATGCACAAATATATACATATCAAAATATATATAAAGTAATTTAAAAGAGAAACATCATTAAAACTGAGGAAGAGAGAAGAAAAACCTCATGTAAGTGGTGTAACCTGGGATGTGCTTTGAAAAGAATCTGAAGATTCTAAATGGCACAATATGAAGGACTATATATGCAACAGCACAGAGTACAGAACTAAGATTAAGCTTTATGCTGAAACAGATACAACTAGTTAGTAGTGGAGTTGGGAGAAAAGGCTAGGTTCCTTGAATTGTGGTTCAATGTCCTTGCCAGGACCACATTGCTTTCTTCTCTGAGTTCATTCTCCAGGGATCTGGCTTTATAGAAAAGTCTTCCTTTAAAAAGATCTGGTTCAAGGCAGAAAACAGGGAGAGGGCTGAGAAGATACATTTCCCTTAGCCTTTTTCAGTTATAAATGAAGCATGGCCCTGAATTCTGCACATGGATATGAAAGCAGCAGGTCATTTTTTTTACCTTAAGGTCCAGGATAAACTTTCAATGATCTTAATTCTGAGGTAAGATTAAATGAAAAATACTAATACACTAAATATAATTTATCTATGAGTTGTTGTGATGAGTAGAAGTTTGATACAATATATGTGGGTTGACTTTTAGGGTTTTTTTTTAGTTTTTGTTTGTTTGTTTTACTGATATATATATTTTCCCTACCATTTTTGAATACATTTCTCCTTGTTCTCTTAAATTGTTGTCCCTTAAAAGAACAACCATCCTTTTTGAAAGACAAAAAAACAAACAGCTTGAAGGTATCTCAAATGCCCACTTCCCTCCTGAATCTTTGTCTCCTATCTGTCAGTCAGGAAAGGGCTATAGTGGTATAGTTTAAAGAGCATTCAGAAGATCTGATTTCTAATCTCAGTCCTATGACTAAACACAGTGAAGTTAGCATTTAGTGAGAAAAGATTTTTTAAAGTTATTTTATGAAAAAATAGAAAAAAGAAAAACAGGAAAGGAAAGCAAAACAAAACAGAACATTGTCAAATGCCCAGCAGGACATCAGGGAGGATTCAAAATATATAATAATAAGTTACCAATTCAAGAAAGAATTTATAATAGTAGAATAAATTATATTCATGAATGTCCATCTTTTTTTGTGCCTCCTTGCAGGTTATTCTTTTGTTCTCTGCTTTATACTTTAAAAACTTTATTTTCTCCCTTTCTTCCCCTCCACCTCTCTAAAGCAGGATATAGTTAAGCACAGATATATGTTATATAATATATAGATATATACATACACACACATACACCCTATCAGTATATATATGTATATATTTATGTACACACATTCACACCCACCCACAGACTCACTCATACATATATACATACATACAGCAACATGCATACATATCTACATATACTCAGACACACATATGTATACACACATGCATCTATCCACATGCAAACATGCATCAGTATGGCTGACATATAATCTAGATTTCTCTTTTAATTGAATCTTAAGTTTAACTTATCTTTCTTTCCTATTCCAGCTAACTCTTCTGCTTTAATTTTCCTTAACTTATCTTGCTATTACTTAATCTTCTCCCACCCTTTGTTTCCCTCTCTGCCCCTCCATCCCCTTTTATTTCTTTATAAATTTTGGAGGGTGCTAAACCCCTGATGGTATATATGTAATGTTTACTATTTAACACATTCCCAATGTGAATAGGTTTTCAAAACTTAAAGTCCTCCTTCCCCCTCTAATACTTCTGTGTCTATTCTTCCTCTGCACCTCATTTGTATAAAATAATTACTATTTTTTACCTTTTCTAGAAAGTTTTGATTTTTTTGAGTCTATTCAACTTTTCCCCAATCTTTCTTTTGAGTCAATCAATTGCTGGTGTCAATCTTAAATATATGGTATATATTTCCATGTAAAGAACATAAACAATGTGTCCATCTTAAGTTCCTTGAAACTGAGCTTTGATATTGGCTCTTATATATTAAATTTTCTACTGAGTTTGGGTTTGCTTGGAAGAAAGTTCTGAAAATTTGCAAGTTTGTTGAATGTCCATGTTTTCCCATACAATATTATGGATAATTTTCCTGGATATGATATTTTTGGCTGCAGGTCTAGTTGTTTTGATTGTTGGTATATATGAAAAGATAAATTTTAAATGGTTTCATTTTGTGTTAGCAATAGACAGACATGTGAGAATTTACTGATACTAGTCTGACTCATAACATCTGATATTGACCAGATAAGGAAAAGAATGAGAGGGAGAAGAGGAAGGGGAAGAAGAAGGAAAAGGAGAAGAAAGAAGAGGAGGAGGAGAAGCAGCTGACAATTGCTTTGAGGAAAACATTTGTAATGGGTAAGTCAATAGATTGGAGTACTGAAAACTGGAAAAAATGAAATTTACTTTTTCATCCAAGGCTATATTTATGTTGCTGGAAGTAGTCTAAGCGAGTCTTTCAAATCTGGATATCTTAGACAAACTGTAAAACATCTACCCCCTAAAGAAATCTAGAGGGTTTTTTGTTTTGTTTTGTTTTGTTTTTGCTTGGAGGCTTATTGTAAATGAAAGAATCATGAAGTCTCATAAATATATTGATATTTTGAGGAGCAGAATTGTTATGGGATTATAGATATCCTAATATTGAAATGAAATACAATATGACCTTACATCTAGCTACATGTCACAGAAGGTCAAGAAATACATCTCAAAGATGGGTACAATCATGCTTCAATGGCCTGAGAATTCATTTGTTATAAATTCCTTTGAAAATCTGTGAGTTAAAGATAAGTTCAAAATGGGTTCATGAATTAGACATAAAGAGTATTACTATAAGCAAATTAGAAAAATAAATGACAGTCTACCTCTCAGATCTGTGGAGAAGGAAGGAATTTGTGGCCAAAGAAGAACTAGAGTACACTCAATAATGCAAAATGGATAATTTTGATTACATTAAGTTAAAAAGTTTTTGTACAAACAAAAACAATGCAAACAAGATTAGAAGGGAAGCAATAAACTGGGGAAAAATTTTACATCCAAGGGTTCTGATAAAGGCCTCATTTCTAAAATATATAGAGAATTAACTCAAATTTATAAGAATTCAAGCCATTCTCCAATTGATAAATAGTCAAAGGAGATGAACAGACAATTTTCAGGTAGAGAAATTGAAATTATTTATAGTCATATTAGAAAAATGTTCTAAATCACTATTGATCAAAGAAATGAAAATAAAGACAACTCTGCGGTACCACTACATACCTATTAGTTTGGCTAAGATGATAGGAAAAGATAATGATGAATTTTGGAGGAGATGTGGGAAAACTGGGATACTAATATATTGTTGATAGATTAGTGAACTGATCCAACCATTCTGGAGAGCAATTTGGAACTACATCCAAAAGGCTATCAAACTGTGTATTCCCTTGGATCCAACAGTATCTCTCCTAGGCCTGTATCCC
>JAJPUD010004732.1:162628-183648 GCA_023553655.1 Myrmecobius fasciatus | reverse complement strand
GGGGGGGGGAATTTGTAACAGAAAGCTTTGTAAGGGTTAATGTTTAGGAATTACCCATACATATGTTTTGCAAATAAAAAGTATTAATTAAAAAAACACACACATATATATAATATCATTCTTTATGTCTAGATAATGAACCCATTTCAACCTTATCTTATATGGTGTCAGGTGTAAGTCAATGCCTAGTTTTTGCCATACTAATTTCCAACTTTCCCAGCGATTTTTGTCAAATAGTGAGTTCTTATCCCAAAAGCTGGGGTTTTTGTTTTTGTCAAACACTAGATTACTATAGTCATTGACTATTTTGTCCTGTGAAGCTAACTTATTGCACTGATTGACTACTCTATGTGTTAGCCAGTACCAAGTGTTTTTGATGGCCACTGCTTAATAATATAGTTAGTACAGGTAATCCACCTTCTGCATTTTTTCATTAATTCCCTTGAAGTTCTAGACCTTTTGTTCTCCCAGATAAAGAATGTAGCTATTTTTTCTAGATCTGTAAAATAATTTCTTGGCTCTTTGGTATAGCAATAAATAAGTAGAATAATTTAGGTAGCATTGTTATTTTTATTATATTCGCTGGCCTATCTAAGAGCACTTAATATTTTTCCAATTGTTTAAGTCTGACTTTATTTGTGTAGAAAGTGTTCTGTAGTTGTGTTCATATAGTTCCTGACTTTGTCTTGGCAAGTAGACTTCCAAATATTTTATATTATCAACATTTATTTTAAATGAAATTTTTCTTTGTATCTCTTGCTGCTAGACTTTGTTGGTAATAAAAATGCTGATGGTTTATTTGGATTTATTTTGTATCCTGCAACTTTGCCAATGCTGCAGTTTGTTTCTAGTAGTTTTTTCGTTGATTCTCTAGGGTTCTCTAAATATGCCATCATATCTTCTGCAAAGACTGATAATTTGGTTTCCTCATTACCTACTCTAATCCCTTTGATCTCTTTTTCTTCTCTTATTGCCAAAGCTAACATTCTTTTTTTTTTTTTATTTGCAAAACATATGTATGGGTAATTCTTCAACATTAACCCTTACAAAGCTTTCTGTTACAAATTCCCCCCCCTACTCCCCACCCCTCCCCTAGATGGCAGGATATCCACTACATGTTAATTATTTTAAAATACTTGACAAATCGAATATATGTATACATATTTCCACACTTATCATTGTTGTGCAAGAAAAATCGTATCTACGAGAAAGAAAAATCAGATAAAGGAAACACAATGTAAGCAAACATAAATAGAGACTATGAAAATGTTATGTTGTGGTCCACATTTCACATCCCTCTCTCTGGGTGTATATGGCTTTCTTCAGTGAACAACTGGAAGTGGTTTGAAACATTTCATTGTTGAAGAGAGCCATGTCCATCAGAATTGATCGTCATATAGTATTGTTGTTGCCGTGTATAATGATCTCCTGGTTCTGCTCATTTCACTCAGCATTAGGTCATGTAAGTCTCTCCAGGCCTCTCTGAAATCGTCCTGCTGGTCGTTTCTTACAGAACAATAATATTCCATAATATTCATATACCATAATTTATTGATCCATTCTCCAATTGATGGGCATCCATTCAGTTTCCAGTTTCTAGCCACTACAAAAAGGGCTGCCACAAACATTCTTGCACATGTGGGGCCCTTTCCTTCCTTTATTATTTCTTTGGGATATAAGCCCAATAGAAAAGCTGCTGGGTCAAAGGATATGCACAGTTTGATAGCTTTTTGAGCATAGCTCCAAATTACTCTCCAGAATGGCTGGATCCATTCACAGCTCCTTCAACAATGCATCAGTGTCCCAGCCTTCCCACATCCCCTCCAACATTCATCGTTATCTTTTCCTGTTATTTTCAAAGCTAACATTTCTAATACAATATTGAATAGCAATGGTATATTGGGCAACCTTGTTTCACTCCTAATCTTATTGGGAATTGTTCTAGTTTTCCCCCTTTACATATGATGCTTGATGATGATTTTAATAGGAATGGGAGTTGGATTTTATCAACTGCTTTTTTCTGTACCTATTGAGATAATCGTTTGATTTTTGTTAGTTTGGTTATTATTATAGTCAACTATACTAGTAGTTTTTCTAATATTGAACCAGCTCTGTATTCCTGGTATAACTCCTATTAGTCATGGTGTATTACACTGGAAATAACTTTCTGTAATCTCTTTGCTAACATTTAATTAAATATTTTTGTATCAATATTCATTAGCTAAATTGGTCTACAATTTTCTTTCTCTGTTTTCATTCTACTTGATTTAGGTTGATACCATGTCTGTCATAAAAGTAATTTGATAGGAGTCTTTCTTTCCCTATTTTTTCAAATAGTTTTTATAGTATTGGAGCTAATTTTTCTATAAATGTTTGGTGGAATTCACATGCAAATCCATCTGGCCCTGGAGATTTTTTCTTAGAGAGTTGATTAATAGCTTGCTTATTTCTTTTTCTAAAATGGGATTATTTAAGTAATTTATTTCCTTTTCTGTTAATCTAGGCAATCCATCTTTTCATAAATATTTCTCCATCTATTGACATGAAGTTGGGCAAAGTAACTCCTAATTAATGCTCTAATTTCCTCTTCATTGCTGGAAAGTTCACCCTTTTTATTTTTGAGACTAACAATTTGATTTTCCTTTTTATTTTTTCTAATCAAATTCATTAAAGGTTTATTTTTTTGAGTTTTTTTCATAAAAGCAACTTTTAGTTTTATTTACTAATTCAATTTTTTTAACTTTTAATTTTATTAATCTCCCCTTCTATTTTTAGAATTTCAAGTTTGGTATTTAATTGAGGGGTTATAATTAGTTCTTTTTCTAGTTTTTTTTTGTTTCAAGGCCAATTCATCTATCTTCTCTTTCTCTGTTTTATGCAAATAAACATCTAGAAACATAAAATTTTCCCTTATCCCTTTGACTGCCTCCTACAAATTTTGGTATGTTGTCTCATTGTCATTCTCTTGGATGAAATTATTGCTTGTGTCTCTGATTTTCTGTTTCACTCATTCATTCTTTAGGATTAGATTATTTGGTTTCCAATTAATTTTTGATCTATTTTCCCCTGGCCTTTTATTGAATGTAACTTTTTTTATTAAAGCTTTTTATTTGCAAGACATATGTATGGGTAATTTTTCAACATTGACCCTTACAAAGCTTTCCATTGCAAATTTTTCCCCCCTAGTCCCCACCCATTCCCTAGATGGTAGGAAGTCTACTACATGTTACATATATTAAAATACTTGACAAATTGAATATGTGTATACATATTTTTACAGTTATCTTGCTATGCAAGAAAAATTGTATCTACAAGAAAAAAATCTGAGAAGGGAAACATAATGCAAGCAAATATCAATAGAGAGCATGAAAATGTTATTTTGTGGTCCATATTTCATATCCCTCTCTCTGGGTGTATATGGCTTCTTCATTGGACAATTGGAACTGGTTTGAAACATTTCATTGTTGAAGAGAGCAATGTCCATCAGAATTGATCATCATATAGTCTTGTTGATGCCATGTATAATGATCTCCTGGTTCTGCTCATTTCACTGAGCATTATTTCATGCAAATCTCTCCAGACCTCTCTGAAATCATCCTGCTGGTCATTTCTTATAGAACAATAATATTGAATGTAATTTTTATTGTATTGTGATC
This sequence comes from Myrmecobius fasciatus, assembly GCA_023553655.1. Lineage (NCBI taxonomy): Eukaryota > Metazoa > Chordata > Mammalia > Dasyuromorphia > Myrmecobiidae > Myrmecobius > Myrmecobius fasciatus. The sequence goes on along the minus strand of JAJPUD010004732.1, from coordinate 179,992 downwards.
TGAAAAAAATGCATTTACTATTTCTGCCTTTCTCCATTTGATTTTGAGGTATTTATGCCCTAATATATGGTCAATTTTTATATAAGTTTCATGAAACATGGAGAAAAAAGTGTACTTTTTGTCTCCATTCAATTTTCTCCAAAGGTCTATTATACCAAACTTTTCTAATATTCTATTTACCTCCTTAACTTCCTAATTTATTTTGTGGTTTAATTTATCTAGTTCTGAGAGAGCAAGGTTCAGATTCCTCACTATTATAATTTGTCTGTCTATTTCTTCTTGAAGCTCTCTTACCTTTTTTTTTAGAAATTTAAATGCTGTACCCCTTGGTACATATATGTTTAGCATTGCTATTACTTCATTACCATCATTGTATAGTCTTTAGCAAGATGTACTATTCTTCCTTATCTCTTTTAATAAATCCATTTTTGTTTTTGCTTGATCTGAGATCAGGAATCGCTATCCCTGCTTTTTTCTTTTTACTTTACCTGAAGCATAATAGACTCTGCTCCAGCCTTTTACCTTTACTCTGTATGTATAACTCTGCTTTAAATGTGTTTCATGTAAACAACATATTATAGGATTATAACTTTTAATTCAGTCTACTATCTGCTTCTGTTTTATGGGAGAGTTCACCCCATTCACATTTATGGTTAAAACTACTAACTAATTCTGTATCTCCTGCCATCTTATTTACCCCAAATTATGCCTTTCTCTTTCCTTTTCCTTTTCCCCTCCTCCCCAGTATTTTGCTTCTGACTACCACTTTCCTCAAGCAACGCTTCCTCTTTATAGCCCCCTTCCCATTTCTTTTTCCCTTTCCCCTCCCATTTCCCTATAAGGTGAGACAAGTTTCTCTGTGAAACCAAATACATCTAATATTCTCTCTTTGAGCCAAATATGATGAGAGTAAGATTCACACAATGTTCATTCTCCTCTCTTCTTTCCTTCAATGATAATAGGTTTTCTTTGCCTCTTTTTGAGATGTAATTTCCCTCATTTTACCTCTATTTACCCCTTTTACAATGCAATCCCTTTTTAATTTGACAATAAAATCTAATTATACCTGTACTCTCTATGTATACCCATAACAGAGATACAGTTCTCAAGAGTTCTTTCCTTTTTATCTTTTTATGCTTCTTTTGAGTTCTATATTTGGAGGTCAGAATTTTTGTTCAGCTCTGGTCTTTTCATGAGAAATAAATGAAATTCACCAGTGTCATTGAATTTCCATATTCTTCTCTTTATGAAAATGCTCTATTTAGCTGGGTAGTTTATTCATGGTTGCAATCCAAGTTCCTTTGCCTTTTGGAATATCAGTTTCCAGGCCCTTCAATCCTGTAAATTGGAAGCTACTAGATCCTGGGTAATCTTGATTATGGCTCCTCATTATTTAAATTGTTTCTTTGTGGATGCTTGTAATATTTTTTAACTTGGACTGGTAGTTCTGAAATTTAGCCACAATATTCCTTGGAGTTTTTATTTTGGTATCTCTTTCAGGGGGATATTACCTTCTGATTCTAGGACAACAGGGCCATTTTCTTCGATGATTTCAGTTAAGGTGATGTTCAGGATCCTTTTTCATCATAGTTTTCAGGAAGTCCAATAAATCTTAGATTGTCTCTTTTGGAGATATTTTCCAGTCATTTGTTTTTCCAAGTAGGTATTTTACGTTTTCTTCTATTTTTTCTTTTTTCTTTCCTTTTCTTTTCTTTTTTCTTTTCTTTTCTTTTCTTTTCTTTTCTTTTCTTTTCTTTTCTTTTCTTTTCTTTTCTTTCTTTTCTTTCTTTCTTTCTTATTATTATTATTTGGTTTTGCTTGAATAATTCTTGATGTCTGATTGAGTCATTCATTTTCCTTTGTTCTGTTCAGATTTTTAGTAAATTATTTTCTTCACTTACCTTTTTTAGTTCTTTTTGTTTTTGGCCAATTAACTTTTCAAGTGAATTGTTTTGTTCCATGGATTTTTTCCCCATTTCACAAATTCTGTTTAAGGAATTATTTTCTTTTTCCATTTCACAAATTTTGTTTTTCAAAACAAAATTTTGTTTTATTTTCTTTTTACATTTTGTCAAATCTATTTTGCAAAGAGTTTTTCCATTTCACTAAATCTGTTTTGTAAGGAGTTTTCTTCAGGTAATTTTTTTCCTTTTCCAAACTCTCAGGAAAGTAGCAACTTAGTGGCTCCTGTGAATGTTAAACCAAGCCCTCAGGTAGGAGACATGTCATCATCTTCTCCTTGCCTCAAACTGGGCTTGAATAGCAATTGTTTTGTTATTACTACTTTTCAACAGCCTTACTTCATCATTTTTTATTACTGTAGTCATTCTCATCTTCTGCCCACCTTCTGATTAAGTCAGAAGTTAAAGTAACAGCCTCATTTCATGAACTGCAAAATTGAATGACTCGAAAAAAGCATAGTAATTGAGCATGTGTGATTTCTAAAATGTTTTCAAATGTGTCTATGTTTAACATACAGTGTTCCAAAAAGCTTTAGGCAATGCTTTAGTAGCTTGAAATTGCTCCAAGTTAGTATTTAAGGTGAGATTTGAAATCAGGTCTCCCTGACTCAGTGTTCAGTATTCTATCCATTACACCACCTTGCTATCACATATATATACACACACATACATATGTATATATATATATATATATATATATATATATATATATATACACACACACATATATATATACATGTGTATATATTTACATGAATACATAAATATATGTGTTATGCCTTATATGTAGTTGAGGTGAGACAAATTCTAGAAGTCTTAGTTGAGAACTGAGATGAAATAGAACACTTACATGTCACTGAACAGTTACCAATTAAAAGGAGGTTTACTTCACCCTAACACCATGAATATATCTCCTAGTGGAGATGCTGCTCCTGCAGCTATGGATAGGAATGACATCTACTATTTCATTCAGGAGAGGAACTCTTGCTAAATGACTTTATTTGCTATTGTAGATAAGTACCTTAGGTGTAATTTATAGGCTTAATAAATTGCCTGGGGCAAAAAAGAAATTAAATTACAGGCTCGCCATTAAAGATTTGGTATGAGTCAGAAAAAAGGCTTGAGTATAGTCTTTCTTATTTAGTTTCTACACCTTCTGTTGTTGTTTTTCCTTAGCTCTGGAAGAGGACCAATGACATCAGGAAGGTGAAGACTTTACTTGCTAGTGAATTGGATTTAAGTGAAGCAGAGCTGTGCAAAGTCATCAGCCTCACTTTCTCCTTTCAGAGTCCAGTGACAGGACATAGGTCAGGATGACTGATGATGACACTGGATGTACTAAGAGAAGCAACTCTTAAGGCTAGAAGTTATAGAATAGTTTCCTGTTTATGCCATTTGTGTAGTTATCTCTGTCACCTATATAAGTGAAGTTAATTTCTGACAAGAAACTCCTTAAAGATATCACAGATCTAGACTGAATAAACAATCTTAATAATAGGGACTTTGCAAAAGGAATCATGAAATTAAAGGGTGGATTTACTGAGGAGAAATTTTTTTTTTTAGTAATTCCTATTCTATAGGCTTCTTATGCATTTCCAAAAATCAACAATATCTTAGCCTTTGTCAAACACAACTTTGACATCATTCTCTTTTTTATTATCATTCTGCTATATTAATATACTAGAGACAGTTCATTGGTATGACAACATGTCTGGCTTAATATGTAATAAATTTCTTTTGTTAAGCAGTGATCAGTCTTTTTATGATTTGGCATAGCCACACTATTATGATAAATTACCTTAAACAGGTTCAACCAGATAACTATGAAAAAGGTTACATTGTTCTTCAATTATCCTTCTAATCAATCTCCCAGGATAATCATTCTGCCTAAAAATATGTTTCTCAATACTAATTTCATTATCTAGGTGATTCTCATCACTAATCATTAAAGTGTGATTCACCATATTCTTAACAACTCTTGCTTTAACTTTAAATGGGTGATTAGACTCAATATACAGGATATTACCTGCACAGTCGTCTCAATAATATATTCTCTTTCTTAACTATATCCTTGTCTTCATACTAATGGAAATAGAATAGCTTTCTTATTAAAACTTTCCATAGTAAATCACATATTTAAATGAATGTAATCTTCCAAAAAAATTAAAAAGAAAAAGGGGGCTAATTTTTAAACTTTTTTATATTATTATCAATATAATTAGAAGATTACATCTTCCATATTAACTTATTATATAGTTAGATATAGGTAGAGCCTTAGAATCACACTTTAAAACATAAATTCTTGCTTAGCCTCCAGTCAAATTTTCTTATTAATCTCTATCCTGATAACTTGACTAACTCTATACTTGATTAGTTCTAGACATAACCCCATTTCCTCCCACAAAAATAAATGGTTCTGATTTTTCAGGAATATAAAAGATTAGACCTATATCCCTGGTCCAGTATCCAATATGGTATAATACTGGTGGTTGTGAGTGTCATTGTGAAAAGTGATCTTGTCTGCTCAATACTAGCTAACACCCTCTTCTGCTTATCTCCTTTGTTCTGTGAATTTAATCAGCCTATCCAATAATTATTATACATTTTTAAAAACCTGTAACTAATATAATGACCCCCCAGGACCACATGATTTCTGCTTCTGCTGCCTTATGGATTTTTATATTAGTACAAAATAACAGTTTTTTATTAGTACAACTGCCCAGAGCCTCCAGTTGGGAAAATTCCTAACATTTAGGTAGAGATTTGCCATTTCCACCTTAATTTCAATTTGTATTTATCTCTAGCTAATCCTTGATCTCTTTCTGGTTCAAATAAGAATCCAGATTCCTAAAAATGTTGCTTTAAAAAAAGAGAAAGCATCAGTGTTCATAATTAAAATGAGTGCTTGGCATGTGGTACCCACTGAATAAATGCTAATTCATGTACCAGGAGGAGAAGTTGAGTAAAGAACAGAAATTTTCTTGAAACTTTCTTCCTTCATTTCTTGAAAAGGTTGGGACAATCAGTAATTTTAGTCAGTCTTCTGCTCCTATATGTCTGTAGGGACTGATGGCCCTCCTCAATATTTTATCCCTTCTCTACCATACTTGAACCCCAATTTTGCTTTCTTCTTTTGCCTGTTGCCCCAAAGCTTTAGATTCTTTCTGATAGATCATGAGGTCTTCCTTCTTCCTCTCAGTGTTTCTTTCAAAAAACAGCTGTATTTCTCTAAGGACTTTAGAGGTGTAATTCAGTTCTGCCAGTAGCAGACCTCAGTCTTTCTCAGAAATGAGAAGTTCATTCCTCTGAACTAAAACCTACTAGAAAGTCCCCAATTCCCTAGTTCAGAAGAAAGCATACAAATTCACTATGTGGGAAAGAAAAGGTAGACAGCCAACAGGTATTCCAAGAATAGTGTTTATTAGGAGGATAAATTTAAGTATAGCTTTACAAAGACTCTTTCAATTAGACAGTACATAAAAATTTTCAGCCAAGGTGGACAGAAAGTAGGGTAGATTACTAGAACCAGAAGGTTCTAGGATATGATTACTTCTGAGTGCGAGTCTTTCCTGTTATATGGTTGTAGCTGTCTGAAACAAATGAAGAAATTAGCACCCTTTTCTACTGTACCCCCAAGATGAATGGCATATCTCCAGGTCATAAGAAGAGTAAAAATAAAAGTAATGGCTCATGTTAGTAGTTTGTAGGAGATGGTGCTACAAAAAAAATGTTTATTTGGATATTCATATTAGTGAGCTTTCTATGTCTAACTTATCCCAAGTAAATCCACTTAAAATGTTTATTTAGGCAAACTAGGGTTATTTGTTTATTTTAAAAATTAACCTGTATATCAATAATGGAATGCAGAAAATAAACAAGGAGCATCCTCTTATGACATCTTTTCATATACTAAAAGACTTCCTCACTTTTCATAGTGAATTTTCTCTTGAAAATAATAATCTTCTTAGATTGCTATTCAAAGAAAACCCTTCTCTAATTTGGCTCAAGACTTCCTTTCTAGATATATTTGATGTTGCTCCCCTTCATGTATTCTTTCAGCCTAATATACTTGTTGGTTGTTCCCTGACCTCTGTGTTCCATCTCCATATGCCCCTGTGTGTTTTCATAGAAAATCTCTCATTTTTGAAATGTATTCCCTCCTCATTTTAGCCTCTCAGAATCATTGAGTTCCTTCCATAATCAATTCAGATGCCACTTCTTATGGGAAGCCTTTGCTTAAATTCCCTAGTAGTTGTTCCTTTCTCCCCTTTCCAATTATATTATAATTATTTAGCTATTTACATAACATATTCCCCCATTATAATATGAGCTCTTTGAGGGGAGGAATTTACACACACACACACACACACACACATATATATGTATGTATATATATATGTGTGTGTGTGTATGTATATTTGTGTTCCTAGAACCCAGCATAATGCCTTAAACATAGTGGTTCTTAATACTGAATTTAATTTTGATAATTCTGTTATTTCTTTCTTTTTTTATTTAATTTTTTTTTTGGAGAGGTGGTTGGGGTTAAACGATTTGCCCAGGGTCACACAGCTAGGAAGTATTAAGTGTCTGAGGTCAGATTTGGACTCAGGTCCTCCTGACTTCAGGGCTGGTGCTCTATCCACTGCACCACCTAGCTGCCCCAAATTTTGATAATTCTAACAAGACATTGTCTTATTGTTCTTTTCTTTGTGTAATTCAATCACATACAAATAATGATAACATTAGCAATAAATAAAGGCACATTTTGACAATTTTCTTTTCCCGGACTATTACTTTTTTTTTTTTCTAAGAGCCACACAGGAAAATTTCTAATAATTAGGTGGAAATTCAGTTTTCTGCCATAATCTGGATTTGTATTTATTTCTAGCTAATCCTTGGCCTCCATATGGTTAAGGCAAAATTTCAGGTACTGGAAATATTGGGATAAAGAAACCCAAATAAATTCTCCAAATGCTCTAAATCACTTTTGAGTAGAGAATATGGGAAAATTGGGCCACTAATGTACTGGTGGTGGAATTATGAACTGACTCAACCATTCTGAAGAGCTATTTTCTAACCATTGTACTTTTAGAGTTTGCACAGATATTTTATCTAAGATCAATCATTCCATAATGTTTTATTCACCTTTTTTGCCAGTCTTCAAGAAAAAAATGAAGAAAACTTCAGCTAAATTGATCTGATGACAAATTAGTCTGGATTACATGACTACAGTTGGAAGTAAGCCAAAATAAAAAAGACAAAATATGATCACTGTGGACTTTTGTGCAAATTTATATACTATGTCTTTTTGAGAAACATTTGAGACCAATTATTTAAATCCATATGGTATGAGAAAGAGGAGACAAGGTGATATCTTTGCTAATCTCTGAAAAAGAAAGACAAGTTGTTTTTGCTCACAAAAGCAAAATCTTTGAAAAAATAAAATCATTTTTGTTTGTTTCAAATAAAAGAACTAAAAGAATCCAAAATTGGATGTTTCTATTTTTTTTCAAGAAAATACTTTAGTCAATCCATTAAAAATGTTTAGTCAGAGACATTCAGGATAAATTTGTGAAGCACATAGTGTCAACATTTCATATTGAGATGAATCTGTAAAACAAACAGAAAAGGTAACATACTCTAAGTCATTTAAATACTAGATTTGGTTTTCAGGAACATTTCCCATATCTTCTCTCCACCCATGAGATTAAGCATATGCTATTTCCTTTAGAACAAGATTCTGTCCAATTGCTTGCCAACAACACTGATGGTTTGCAAAAAAAAAAATATCGGGGGGGGGGGAACCACCCACAACTCTTTGTCAAAATGACTTATACCAGCTTAAGCAGCAGACTTCCTAAACCAAGACTTATCACTTCAGGGTTATTTCCATGTGACCTGTAGAGGATACCCATGAATAGCAGGGGAAAGCATGTGGTTTTCTGTGCTGTAGGGCTGAGCTGTTCAGTGTGAGACTGGAAGGCAGTCCTGAGTGTTGTGAAGTAATCATTAAGTTCCACGCTTGTCATTTCTTGTACATTCACTCAGAACTAATGCACATCACTTTTTCCAATTATAATCATTCCACCATTTAACAAGCACAAAAGGCTTTAGATTCCAATTTGCCACTGATGCTTCACTCTCCTTTGCTTATTCCTTGGCATTTCAGTATGGCTAGGTTGTGCCCAGCTCTAATAATGGGGAGCATTCTCCCTTCCTAAAACAAACTTACAAATGAGGGAGACAAGAACAGCTGGTCTCACATTGGAGGGCAGACCATTTTCACTGGTATGGTAATTTTCCTATTCATGCAATTTCTTTTCCTTTGTTGTAAATACATTTTATTTCTTGGTCTCCTTATTGCCAAGGCTAAACATAAATCACACAGTGAACTACTACATACAGCTCCACCCAGGCTCCTCAGCTGCCTAAATCAGAGCTTCTCTAGTACATGTCTCATTTCATTTAGTTTCTCAAATCTTCTCTGTTTCTTTGCAAGCACAGAGACACATGCAAGCAAACACTCAGTCCAAGACACATCATTGTCTTCCTACTTCGTTAGCATCACTCCCATCAGTGTAAATGGTAGCATGTCAGGATGAGCTAGGAAGCAAGCTAACAGCGCAGACAAGCTCAGATTCAAAGCCTGTTAACATTAGCTGCATGTAAGATGAAAATCATATTTCCATTTGCTTCACACACTCTAGCAATATCAAACAATCTAATATGGGGCACATGCCATATTTCAGTAATGGTCCCCTTGAGAATTTCAAATACTAATGGCAATTTAAAATGACAGCCTTCCATTTAGAGAGCTTCTTTATCACAAAGGCCTCTCACTTTATAAACTTCTATGGGAGAATCATTTCGCCCACCTTCAACTGAAATGCTTCTACCTCTGAGCTTGATACAGCTACTATTTCAAAAGCAGCTCAATCCTATAGATATTTATGACAGGAAGGGAAGAGTAAGTCAATGAAAAATGAAGAAGGAATGTTATAAACTCAGGTGATTGTCAAAAGAAACTTATCCATTGAATTTTGTTTTGTTTTTAAGCCTCACAGAAGCAGAGGAGTTCCAAAGTATCTCTAATGACCAAAAGGGATCGGGAATAAGATATCCATCATATAGGGTATCTCAAGGATTATGAATTTATTTATTTTTATTTTTATTTTATTTTATTTTATTTGCAAAACATATGTATGAGTAATTCTTCAACATTAACCCTTACAAAGCTTTCTGTAACAAATTTCCCCCCCACTCCCTACCCCTCCCCTAGATGGCAGAATATCCACTACATGTTAATTATGTTAAAATACTTGACAATTCAAATATATGTATACTTATTTCCAAACATCATTGTTCTGCAAGAAAAATTGTATCTACATGAAAGACATATCAGATAAAGGAAACACAATGTAAGCAAACATCAGTCAAGGAGTATGAGAATGTTATGTTGTGGTCCACATTTCACATCCCTCTCTCTGGGTGTATATGGCTTTCTTCAGGGAACAATTGGAAGTGGTTTGAAACATTTCATTGTTGAAGAGAGCCATGTCCATCAGAAATGATCATCACATAGTCTTGTTGTTATGGTGTATAATGATCTCCTGGTTCTGCTCATTTCACTTAGCATCAGTTCATGTAAGTCTCTCCAGGCCTCTCTGAAATGATACTGCTGGTCGTTTCTTACAGAACAATAATATATAATAATATTTATTTATTTATTTTTATTTTTAATTTTTTTTAATTAAAACTTTTTATTTGCAAAACATATGTATGGGTAATTCCTAAACATTAACCTTACAAAGCTTTCTGTTACAAATTTCCCCCCTACTCCCCACCCCTCCCCTAGATGGCAGGATATTCACTACATGATAATTATGTAAGAATACTTAAGAAATCGAATATATGCATAGTTATTGCACCATTTTTTTGTGCAGGAGAAATCATATCTACAAGAAAGAATAATCTGATAAAGGAAATACAATGCAAGCAAACCTCAACAGAGAACATGAAAATGTTATGTTGTGGTCCAAATTTCACATCCCTCTCTCTGAGTGTATGTGGCTCTCTTCACTGAAGAACTGGAACTGGTTTGAAGCATTTCATTGTTGAAGAGAGTCATGTCCATTAGAATTGATCCTCATATAGTATTGTTGCCATGAATAATGATCTCCTGGTTCTGCTCACTTCACTGAGCATCAGTTCATGCAAGTCTCTCCAGGCCTCTCTGAAATCGTCCTGCTGGTCGCTTCTTACAGAGCAATAATATTCCATAACATTCATATACCATACTTTATTCAGCCACTCTCCAATTGATGGGCATCCATTCAGTTTCCAGTTTCTAGCCACTACAGAAAGGGCTGCTACAAACATTCTTGCACATGTAGGTCCCTTTCCCTCCTCTAAGATCTCTTTGAGATATAGGCCCAATAGAAACATTGCTGGGTCAAAGGGTATGCACAGTTTGATAACTTTTTGAGCATAACTCCAAATTGCTCTCCAGAATGGCTGGATCCGTTCACAGTTCCACCAACAATGTATCAGTGTCCCAGCCTTCCCACATCCCCTCCAACATTCATCATAAATTTTTCCTGTCATTTTAGCCAATCTGACAGGTGTGTAGTGGTACCTCAGGGTTGTCTTAATTTGCATTTCTCTGATCAATAGTGATTTCGAGCAACTTTTCATATGACTAGAAATGGTTTTAATTTCATCATCTGAAAATTGTCTGTTCATATCCCTTGACCACTTATCTATTGAAGGGTGGCTTGAATTCTTATAAATATGAGACAATTCTCTATATATTTTAGAGATGAGAACTTTATCAGAACCCTTAAATGTAAAGATGATTTCCCAATTTATTGCTTCCCTCCTAATCTTGACTGCATTGGTTTTATTTGTACAAAAACTTTTTAACTTAATATAGTCAAAGTTATCTATCTGGTTTTCAATTAAGAGTTCCAGTTCTTCTTTGGACATAAATTTATTTCATCTCCATAGGTCTGAGAGGTAAACTATATTACGTTCCTCTAATTTACTTATAGTATCGCTCTTTATATTCAGATCATGAACCCATTTAGATCTTATCTTGGTATGTGGTGTTAGATGTGGGTTAAGCCCAATTTCTTCCACACTAGTTTCCAATTTTTCCATCAGTTTTTGTCAAATAGTGAGTACTTATCCCAGAAGCTGGGGTCTTTGGGTTTATCAAAGACTAAATTGCTATAGTTATTGCCTAGTTTGTCTTGTGATTCTATCCTATTCCACTGATCGACTTCTCTATTTCTTAGCCAGTACCAAATGGTTTTGATGACTGCTTCTTTGTAATATAGTTTTAGATCTGGTACATCAAGTCCACGATCATCACCTTTTTTTTTTTATTAATTCTCTTGAAACTCTTGACCTTTTGTTCTTCCAAATGAATTTTGCTACTATTTTTTCTAGATCTGTAAGATAATTTCTTGGGAGTTTGATTGGTATGGCACTAAATAAATAAATTAGTTTGGGTAGTATTGTCATTTTTATTATATTTGCTCGGCCTACCCATGAGCATTGTTTGTTTTTCCAATTGACTAGGTCTGATTTTATTTGTGTGGAAAGTGTTTTGTAGTTTAGTTCATATAGTTCCTGACTTTCCCTTGGCAGATAAATTCCCAAATATTTTATACTATCAACATTTATTTTGAATGGAATTTCTTTTTGTATCTCTTGCTGCTGAACTTTATTGGTAATATATAAAAATGCTGATGATTTATGGGGATTTATTTTGTATCCTGCAACTTTGCTAAAGTTGTGAATTGCTTCTAGTAGTTTTTTAGTTGAGTCTTTAGGGTTCTCTAAGTATACCATCATGTCATCTGCAAAGAGTGATAATTTGGTTTCCTCATTACTTACTCTAATTCCTTTAATCTCTTTTTCTTCTCTTTATGCCAAAGCTAACATTTCTAAGACAATATTAAATAATAATGGTGACAGTGGGCAGCCTTGTTTCACTCCTGATCTTATTCGGAATGGTTCTACTTTGTCTCCATTACATATGATGCTTGCTGATGGTTTTAAGTAGATACTACTAATCATTTTAAGGAAAAGCCCATTTATTCCTATACTCTCCAGTGTATTTTAATTTAATAGGAATGGGTATTGGATTTTATCAAAGACTTTTTCGGCATCTATTGAGATAATCATATGTTTTTTTTTTTGTTAATTTGGTTATTAATATAATTAATTATGCTAATAGTGTTCCTAATATTGAACCAGCCCTGCATTCCTGGTATAAATCCTACTTGGTCATGGTGTATTATCCTAGGGATAAGTTTCTGTAATCTCGTTGCTAAAATCTTATTTAAAATTTTTGCATCAATATTCATTAGGGAAATGGGTCTATAGTTTTCTTTCTGTTTTCTCCCTACCTGGTTTAGCTATCAGCACCATATCTGTATCATAGAAAGAATTTGGTAGTACACCTTATTTCCCTATTTTTTAAATAGTTTATATAGTATTGGGATTAGTTGTTCTTTGAATGTTGGATAGAATTCACATGTAAATTCATCTGGCCCTGGAGATTTTTTCTTAGCGAGTTGATTAATAGCTTGTTCTATTTCTTTTAAGGATTATAAATTTAAGATTAAAGTTTTAGTGAAGCAAAAACAAGAATTATAATCCAAAAAAAAATCCTAGCCTCAGAGATCTAGCACTGGAAAGGACCTTAATAATTAGTTAATTCTAACTCCTTTAGGTTACTATTACATAGGAGTTACACTAGGATTTTCAAAGAAAGTGTTGAGAATAATAAAACAAAGTATTTATATGCTTTATGATTTGCAAAGTACTTTATAAGTATGGGTCACAGCAACTTTGTGAAATAGATGCTACTATCATTTCTATTTTATTGATGAAGAAATTGAAGCTTAGAAAGCTCAAGTGATATGCCTGTAGTCAAATAATTAGTATGTGTTTGAGGTAGGATTAGAACTCATATCTTCCTGACTTCAAGTCCAAAGATCTAGTCCCTGGCTACCCAGATATTATAACCTTGTGTGTTTTTCAGTCATTTTTTTTTTCAGTAGTGTCTGATTCTTTATGATTTCTCCCACCCCCTCCCTGATTTGAGGTTTCTTGGCAAAGACATGAAGTGGTGTGCCATTTCGTTCTCCAGCTCATTTTACAGATGAGAAACTGAGGAAAAAGTGTTAAGTGATTTGCCCAGGGTAACATAGCTAGAAAGTGTCACAGGCCAGTTTTGAACTCAGGAAGATAGATCTTCCTGAGTCCAGGTCGAGTGCTCTATCCTTGTGTTACCTAGCAGCTCCCAGGAGGCTCAAGTTATTATTAGCTCTATGCAAATGTCTTGACATTATGAGAATCTCTCTCTTTACTTACATTTCTACCACTAGGTAAAGGAAAGTATCTAATAATATACTTATCATCAGGTACATTTTAAATTCAACCATGATAGAAATTCTGCAAGAGATACTTTTTTTTAAGGACACATATGTTCTATTATTTCTAGGTTCAATCTGATTTTATTTAATGCCTATATAGGGAATACATGCTAATTTGCATGGTTGGATGGAATTTTTGTCATAAACTTAATACAGTCATGGATTCATTTGAGGATATATCTAAAAGTAAATATGTAAGATATGCACATAACAGGTTTACTTACTTCAGACTTTTGGATGATCAGTATTTATTCTCATAGCTGCATCAGTCATTTGGTGAATGTAACTAATGTTAAAATTGATCAAATAAGTAGGAAGATTCCTCTCAGTCTTTTCTTAGTGGTTGATAGTGTCAGGCAGTGGTACATCTTTACTAGTGGATTTATAATAAATGTGGAAACAAATTCTGAGTTATGCAATTTGTTAGCAAGGTATGCATCAAATCTGGTCCAAGGCTCCTTTGGTAGACACAAGGACTCTGAAGAGAGATCTATAAGAATTTTTATAATAAAATACAGTTGCTATTTTTAGATTTAGGGAATTTCCACAGTCTGGAGACATAGTTGCATCTAATTGCATCTTACAAAACAGTAAACTTAACTTGAAAAGTAAACTTAGCTCTAGCAGATGTACAGATTGTTAGCAATGATACAAAATGCAATCAGCTTGGTTCTTTTTATTCTATAGCCACATCCAAAGCCTTGATTTCAAAGTTCAAATACAAAACTTCTGGCACTATTAAAGCAACTCAGAATTTCGGAAGATCAAGCATATTACATTTATGAAATTCAAACCATTATGTTAACATAAGGAAAGGATAGTTTCCTGTTTTCCTTTCCTTAATATTTCAAACTAATTGAACCAGGTATCTGGAACTTCTTGAGAGTCTACTTCCTCCCCAGTATTACATTTTTTTAGCATAGTACTGAATGACCATTGTTCAAGGACCTAAGTTTATCCATAGTTCTCTAGATCTTAAGGTGAAGTATGAAGTCGTTTGAGGGCTAAAATGACTATCAGCCACAGTTTCTTTTTATAAAATTTATTTATTTTTTATTAAAGCTTTTTATTTGTATAACATATGTATGGGTAGTTCCCCAGCATTGATCTTTACAAAGCTTTCCATTACAAATTTTACCCCCAGCTCCCTCCCCTCCCCTAGATGGCAGGAAGTCCACTACATGTTAATAATGTTGAAATGCTAGTTATGCAAGAAAAATCCTATCTACAAGAAAAAAAAGAAAATCAGACAAAGGCAACACAATGCAAGCAAATATCAATAGAGATCATGAAAATCTTATGTTGTGGTCCATATTTCATATCCCTCTCTCTCTGGGTGTATATGGTTTTCTTCAGTGAACAATTGGAACTGGTTTGAAACAATTCTTTTTTGCAGAGAGCCATGTCCATCAGAATTGATCATCATATAGTATTGTTGTTGCTGTGAATAATGATCTCCTGGTTCTGCTCACTTCACTCAGCATCAGTTCATGCAAGTCTCTCCAGGCCTCTCTGAAATCATCCTGCTGGTCGTTTCTCACAGAACAATAATATTCCATAATATTCATATACCATAATTTATTCAGCCACTCTCCAATTGATGGGCATCTATTCAGTTTCCATTTTCTAGCCACTACAAAAAGAGCTGCCACAAACATTCTTGCACATGTGGGGCCCTTTCATTCTTTTATGATTTCTTTGGGATATAAGCCCAAAAGAAACACTGCTGGTTCAAAGGGTATGCACAGTTTGACAACTTTTTGAGCATAGCTCCAAATTAGTCTCTAGAATGGTTGGATCCGTTCACAGTTCCACCAACAATGTATTAGTGTCCCAGTTTTCCCACATCCCCTCCAACATTCATCGTTATCTTTTCCTGTCATTTTAGCCAATTTGACAGGTGTGTAGTGGTACCTCAGAGTTGTCTTAATTTGCATTTCTCTGATCAATAGTGATTTGGAGCAACTTTTCATATGACTAGAGATGGTTTTAATTTCATCATCTGAAAATTGTCTGTTCATATCCCTTGACCACTTATCTATTGAAGAGTGGCTTGAATTCTTATATATATGAGACAATTCTCTATATATTTTAGAAATGAGACCTTTATCAGAACCATTAAATGTAAAGATGATTTCCCAATTTGATGCTTCCCTCCTAATCTTGTCTGCATTTGTTTTATTTGTACAGAAAATTTTAACTTAATATAATCAAAATTATCTATCTGGTGTTCAATTAGGAGTTCCAGGTCTTCTTTGGACATAAATTTATTTCATCTCCACAGGTGTGAGAGATAAACTATATTATGTTCCTCTAATTTGCTTATAAAGTCCATCTTTATATCTAGATCATGAACCCATTTAGATCTTATCTTGGTATGTGGTGTTAGGTATGGGTCAAGCCCTAATTTCTTCCACACTAGTTTCCAATTTACCAGCAGTTTTTGCCGAATAGTGAGTATTTATCCCAAAAGCTGGGATCTTTGGGTTTATCGAACACTAGATTGTTAAGGTTATTGCCTAGATTGTCCTGATAACCTATCCTGTGCCACTGATCGAGTGCTCTATTTCTTAGCCAGTACCAAACGGTTTTGATGACCGCTGCTTTATAATATAGTTTTAGATCTGGTACAGCAAGGCCACCTTCATCTGCCTTTTTTTTTTCATTAATCCCCTTGAAATCCTTGACCTTTTGCTCTTCCAAATGAACTTTGCTACTATTTTTTCTAGATCTGTAAAATAATTTCTTGGGAGTTTTATTGGTATGGCACTAAATAAGTAGATTAGTTTGGGTAGTATTGTCATTTTTATTATGTTCATTCTGCCTACCTATGAGCACTTATTATTTTTCCAATTGAATAGGTCTGATTTTATTTGTGTGGAAAGTGTTTTGTAGTTTAGTTCATATAGTTTCTGACTTTTCCTTGGTAGATAGATTCCCAAATATTTTATCCTATCATCTGCTATTTGGAATGGAATTTCTTTTTGTATCTCTTGCTGCTGAACTTTGTTGGTAATATATAAAAATGCTGATGATTTATGTAGATTTATTTTGAATCCTGCCACTTTGCTAAAGTTGTGAATTGTTTCTAGTAGTTTTTTAGTTGAGTCTCTAGGGTTCTCTAAGTATACCATCATGTCATCTGCAAAGAGTGATAATTTGGTTTCTTCATTACCTACTCTGATTCCTTTTATCTCTTTTTCTTCTCTTATTGCTAAAGCTAACATTTCTAATACAAAATTACATAGTAATGGTGTCAGTGGGCAGCCTTATTTCACTCCTGATCTAATTGGGAATGGTTCTAGTTTGTCTCCATTACATATGATGCTTGCTGATGGTTTTAAGTAGATGCTACTGATCATTTTAAGGAAAAGCCCATTTATTCCTATACTCCCTATTGTTTTTAATAGGAGAGGGTGTTGGATTTTATCAAATGCTTTCTCTGCATCTATTGAGATAATCATATGGTTTTTGTTAGTTTGGTTATTAATATAATTAATTATGCTGATAGTTTTCCTAATATTGAACCAGCCCTGCATCCCTGGTATAAATCCTACTTGGTCATAGTGTACTATACCTGGGATGACTTTCTGTAATCTCATTGCTAATATCTTATTTAAAAGTTTTGCATCAATATCCATTAGGGAAATTGGTCTATACTTTTCTTTCTCTGTTTTCATTCTACCTGGTTTAGCTATCAGCACCATATCGGTCTCATAGAAGGATTTTGGCAGTATACCTTCTGTCCCTATTTTCTGAAATAGTTTGTGTAGTATTGGAATTAATTGTTCTTTGAATGTTTGGTAGAATTCACATGTAAATCCATCTGGCCCTGGAGATTTTTCTTAGGGAGTTGGTTAATAGCTTGTTCTATTTCTTTTTCTAATATGGGGCTATTTAAATAATTTATATCCTCTTCTTTTAACCTGGGCAATCTATATTTTTGTAGATATTCC
>JAJPUD010004732.1:114295-150719 GCA_023553655.1 Myrmecobius fasciatus | reverse complement strand
TCTCTCTCTCTCTCTCTCTCTCTCTCTCTCTCTCTCTCTCTCTCTCTCTCTCTCTCTCTGTACGAGACTAGATTTGAATTCAGGTCTTCCCAATTTCAGGGTTGGTGCTCTATCCATGACACCACCTAGCTGTCCCTGGATCTATATTCCTACTGAACATAATACCCATCTAAGGGTTATAAGAGGAATGAATTCTTTTACAAGTTAGGTCTCTTAAAAGTGAAATATGCCTGGCTTGTTTGGTAGATGGAGATTACACTCCTAAGAGCATATCTAATCATCATGTTCCTTCATAAATTTTGGCAGTTATATCAAATTTCTAAGTTTGTGAGGCAATTTACATGGATAATCTAATTAGAGACTGATGATGAGCTTGTAAAGTTAATGCTGTACCTGGTCTAATCCTTATTTTATAGATGATGACATGGAGGATTAACATGCTTAAGTGACTTGCCTCCCATCCAGATTGTAAGAATCAAAGGCAAGATTCAAATTGTGAAGGTGTGTCTGACTCAGGTCACGTATGTGATTCATTATTTCCTGTTGATTTATTCAACTGAGCACTATTCTTATGATCCAGTGAGTCATCAGAAAAAAACCAAGAAAAATTAATTAGTATCTACTATGTGTACCAGATCTAGAAGGCCATCCAATCCAATCCTCTCATTTTACAATTAAGGTAACTCAAGTCTAGAAATGCTAAATGGCTCACATAATGTCATTCAGATAATAAGCATCAGAGGCTGAATTTGAACTCTGATTCTCAAGCCAGTGCTCTTTCTATTGGCTCATTCCTGGGATTCTAGGTATCTTATCAAGTTCTAGGTAGATCAAAACTTCAGAGAAAAATCTTTGGAGCCAAATAATACATTGTTATTATGGAAAAATGCTAGTCCTTTGTAGGTGGTAAAAACACCGATTTTTCAGTTTGAAGAAATCTTCAGAGAGATTTCCTCGTCCAAACTTCATTTTTAAGCTCCATTAAGAGTCAGAGTATATAAGACTAATGAGATGATAGTTCTCCTATAGCCTTGTTTTGTGTCCCATTCTAGAGATCATACTTGAGGAAATATATTAATAAATTATAGATATTCAGAGGAAATTAAAGAAGATGATAAAATCATTTTGAAATCATGACATATGAGATACATTTGAAAGAAATGGAGACATTTTGCCCAGGGAAGAAAAGAATTAGAATGTGTGTCACAACATGAGAACTAAGCTAGTGTGCCACTTGGAAAAGCTATTAGACTTGTTCTAATTGGCTTCAAGAATAAATAATGAAAAAAGGGTCAAATTAAGACTAGTTTAAGTAAACACCTCCCCAATACAACACAACACACACACACACACACGCACACATACACTAATAAGAGGGATCTAAAAGTTGGAATGATCACCTTCAGTATGGGAAGGGGTTACCTCTTACTGGTGGTCTTCAGGCAAAGGCTAGATAACTATTTGTTAGGTATGGTTTCAGCCAGTTGGTCTCTGAGATATCTTCTAGCAAGGGAGATACTGCTAAATATTTAACAACTATATACTTTTATGTTTAATCTTCATTATTAGTATTTTCCATCACATTATTCAGAATAGTCATCAAGGTAATAAATTAAGGCCTGATTTGTCAAGTTATGAGGTGTAAATACTGACACTAAAAATCTAACAATTTGTTCCCAGGAACTGGTCTGAGTTGGTTCCAGGATACCCTTGCTTCCAACACAAAGCTTCTGTAATTCTTCATCTTACATATTACTGAACTGAGAAAAGCCAAGTGATTTACTTAAGGTTTCAAAGCTTTGTCATTGTAGAGTTTTTAAAATTTAATAACCAGTAAAAATAGATAAATAGGTGAGTGAATTAATAAATGAATGAATATCTCTAGCCAAAGTTTTAACTTAGCTAGTACTTACCACCCTTCAGCTTTTCATGGCTCTATCTCTCCAATCATCTGATTTAATATCACCAGTGAGTATTTTAATCAGAAGCTATTAAAGGGCAGAGACTGTCTTTTGAATTTGTAACATATGGAATAAAATTTATGTGGACAAAAATTTTAGAACAAAGAGTAGGGAAGCTCCTTCAAACAATCCAACTTCCAAACATTGATTAGATTTAGTTTCATTCCTTTATCAACAGTCACCTAGTTATAGACTAACCACTACTGCCAAAATCTGTTTACTTTTCCTATTCACAATATAAGAACTTCAAAAATAAAAGGGGGAGGAAAATCTCACCTCTAGGAATTTCCAGATGTTTGCTCCAAAATGAACATATTTAAGGAAGCTGTATAATATTTAAAAATCAAAATAAGAAAGAACTCATTTTCTTTACCATCTTAGGCCTGATTCTTATACACATTATACAAGTGGCCATTTGCTAGATTTTATGAAAGTTTTTTTTTTGTCATTAGAAAATATGTATTTCCCCCTAGGCTTAAGAAAATAATAATTTTGTATAGCTTTGAATTATTCTGAGTTCAGTCACATGATAAAACATGGTTCCAGTGTCCACCTGTGTAACATAATCTGTTTATGCCGCATTGAAATATCAATTTAGAGATGCCACTTTCCTTGAGGAGCAAGTAATTATCGGGAGGAAACATATTTTATCACTACCTATGACTAGTATCAGGCAGCAAATCTTCAGTCCCTGGCACATGATCCTGTGTTTCCTAACAAAATGTGCTGCTGAGCAATACTATACCTTAACACTTTTAAATAAGATCTTGACACCCATGTCATTGTACAGTCTCGCATCTGGGCTGCAAGATTTTTTTTCCCCTTAATTTAAACGCACTATTTTTCATCAAGCAACAAGCATACATTATGGCTCTCCATTTTAACCAAGGCACTAAAGGCTATTTCAATTTGACTACAGCAGTTTTCTACCAAATGGCTCCTCGAAGTTATATTGAGCACATTACCCACCAGAAAGCACCGAGTTGATGAGAGTGCACTGTCAACTACACTGCACATCGATATGGAGGTTATTTGATTTGAAATTGGATTCTAGCCTTCCTTGATCTGTTGTATAAATGGAGAAGCATGTGTTGGAGAAATTCTCACAAAGTTTATGAAGAATGTGATGTACTACCTCCCAACCCCCACCTAGAATTTGTCTTTAGCTTTGTTAGTTTTCAGCAATCAGGTCTAATCTCCCTGATAAATATTCAAAAAGAAAGTGGGGAGAGCTTTTTTTTTTTTAAGAAAAAGAAAACTAAATATTATTCCATGCATGAATTTAGTCTCTGATATAAGTTGGGTGAAGGTTGAACACTTTTGTAGTAAGGTGGCCCAGTGACCCCTCTTTAAACATTTAAAACTTGGTTCAAAAGTTCACTGAATGTGATGAGACATGTTTCTTAAGTACAGTATCTTCAAAAAAAATCTTCTAAATATATAATATTCTCTGAGAGACATGTCACTCATTGTCAAGATGAAAGTACTTTAAATGCTAAATTTCTAGTAAACCGTGTCCATATCTTCAGCAATGCCCTATTCACAAAGCAATACCTTTCAGTATGTGTGATACACACTAATGCACACAAACATGCACATATACACACATAATACATATGTGTGTGCATGCATACATAAACATAAACAATTTCATTAAAAGCCATACTGAACTACAGTTATTGTGACTATGGCAGGGGGTGGGAGAAGGTGTTGATGGGGCGGGGGAATGGATGGAGAGAGTTTGCTATGCAAGTTACATGCACATCACCAGTATATAGATGGCCCTAAGGGCAGCATACAGAACTTCAGAGAAAACATATTAAATGGGCATGGGGGAAACATCCTTTTGACCCACATAAAAGAGCCTTTGTGTAGCTCTCAGGAGCACAAGATCTTATTTTCAAGTGGATAAAGATGTTCAGTTTCTTTAGAATCAAAGGTGGGTTGGAAACACTCTCAGTAAATGGCAAAATCATTATGTCTGTTTGGTATTCATTGTAAAACATTCATCATTTTGAATGGTGTTGGCATCAAGGAGCCTGTAATAGGGGATCCCACAAGAATCTCCATGTAGGTTAGTGTTAATTGATGCTTGCTTGTTGTAATCGCTGTTGATAAGTTAAAAGATTCTGAATTGAAGAAGGAAAACAGAGTGCCCTGGACAGTTCTTTACAACCTCAGCCTGTGACTGATTCAAAGGTCTGTCTGTGGCTGCAAAAGGATCAGACAAAAACTATCCAATTTTGTAAGAAAAGAAGCACATGTGGTCTTTTGTGTGTGTGTGTGTTTGTATGTGTGTGTAAATGTTGAGATATTAGTTATTAGCTAACTTGATAGTAAAGCCAAAACTACATCAATTATAGGTTTGACAATATACCTTGTGTATACATCTTTGTAGTATAATATAATAAAGATGTTCTGGATGAGCAATTAAAGACCCAGGTTCCAGTTTTGCTTTTACACTATTATATATGACCTTGCCTACATTGATTAACTGCTTTTAAATCAGTTTCCCTCTTCTTTCCTTATGAGCTTATTTTAAGGAATAATTAAAAAGCTCACAGAGCTCCTTGAAGTGATCGATTTCTCAAATTAGCAGATTATTATTACTATTGTCATTGCTACTGGTTTATTTACTTTGATACATTCTAACATCTTGGAAATTTCAATGAAATTATATACATTAAAATACTAAAAGAAAACCAATATGAGATTTTTTGCACTGTAGCAAATAAGCAATGAAATGCAAGAAGAAATTGATGGTCTTTAAAATGTTTTAGAAGGAAAGTCCTCTTGATAGAATTTTCTAATGGAAACTTTGTTGTCTTGATTCTCATTGCTTACCTTGCCCTATGGAAATTCAAGATTGGTAATTCTTGAGAAAAGAATCCATCTTCTTAAAATTTGCACAAAATTTTATATAAAATATAAAGTTTCTTGATCTTGATAAAAATAATGCAATATAAACAAAAAGTATTAGATAACTTCAGAGTATTCTTTCTTTAAAAAGTTCAATATGTACATCATTTTAGCAAACTCAGTGTCCATTTTGTTGTCATTATTAAAATGCTTTCATTAGGTCTTTTAGAAATAGCTAGAATTACACTTCAATTTTATCTAAGATGTTTCCCTGCTGTTATTGTTTTGCTGTGCTGGCTGAATTTTTTTTTATGCTACATAAAACTGCAACTTTCAAGTTAACTTCTCTATCAATGAGATGAAAATAATTCTTGAATAGCAACATCAGGTTGGTTAAATGTCATTTCTCATAATGGTGATGGAATAATAATAAAGTGGACTGCTAATTACCTAGGTGCAGGGGCTTTGTTCTGTAAAATATTAAGGGAATATTTTCTAATTATTTAAATCATGGAAGCCATTTATCTTCACTCAACTCAGGGCTTTTGGAGCTTGCCTGATTCTATCTTTTTAAACTCTGCTTAAAATACTAACAAGATATATTAGCAATTAAGTATACAAGTATTACTAATTAACAATATAAGAAGCATCTGCTATAAGCTCCTTCTCCTCTCTTCTATAATTTAAAACTGTTCTACGTCAACTCCTTCCACCTCTCCAATTATCCTTTTCTTTGTTCCAGTCTCTGAAAAAGAGATGATTTGTTCTTTGCTAAAGCCAGCTTTTTACTTGTACTATCAATTTCATGCATACTCATATCCTCTGGGAGCTTTGCTCTATTGATCATTGCTACACTCATCCTCAGTTTCTCTGATACTATAAACATGTTTGACCCCTCCTTTATATAATATTAATAAAACCCCTCACTTGAATGACCACCCCCTCTAGCTATCACACTATAACTCTGTTTTTCAAGCCAAAATTCCAGGGAATTCATCTATAGTTGTCTTTACTTTCTCTTCTATCAATTCACTTCTCAGTTTACCATTTCTAAATTCATGGAATTTTCTCAGCCCTCAACCTAAGTCTGATTTTTTTTTTATCACTACTGATTACCATTCTCTCTAAGTTCTTTCATCTCTAGATTTTCATAATAATTCTCTCTCTCAGATTTCCTCCTACCAATGTGCCTTTTTCTATTCAAACTCCTTTTATGTATCTCATCTTCCAGGAGCCATCACTTAACCATGAGCTTTGTCAAAAATCCACAACTCCAGTCTAATCCTTCTTTTTTCTGTCTAAACCCCATCTGTTGATGATTTCATCAGTTTTCATGTGTATGATTATTGCAGATGATGTCTAGATCAGATATCTAGGTATAGTCTTTCCCCCACTTGCCAGTTCTACAATACCAGTGGCTTACTAGATATATCCAGATGGTATTCCATAGGCATCTCAAACTTAACATGGCAAAAATATAATTATCTTTTATTCCATACTCACTTCTCCTAATTTCTTTATCTCTGTCAAAGATATTATTGTCCTTCTAGTGATTCAAGTTTTTGATGTAGGAGTCATTTTTGATACTTTAGTTTTCTCAGTTCCTATTTAATGGGTTGCCAAATCTTTTTGCTTTTATCTACACAAGACTAGTCATATCCATTCCTTTCTCTGTAGTTAATACATTTTGCTGTCTCTAAGGCTAGCATTCTCTCCTCTACACTAAGCTGCCTCAATGAATGATTTGTTTTTAATTGAATTGACCATTTGTTTGAACTGGCTGTGCATATAGACACAGACTTTTATACAAAGCTGTCTGAAAATTTATAACTGAGCACAGTCTGCTCTAGGGTTTAAAAAAAATGTGAGTAAATTCACTGGTGGTGACTTTAGGTAACTGCAACCTTTGGCTTATACGACCAGCATCTATGGGCAATTTTAATCATGAGTCATCCCAACCCTTTGGATTGGTTGTATCCATTGCCTTCTATCATCTGGGGCATCAGATAATAATTGGCCTTCTATCATCATAGCTGTACTGCTGTGTTTTTCATTTTGATATATAATCTTTCTCTTATTGTTTTAGAAAATTTTCTGTGATCTTTTTTTTCAGTATTTTTAATAACACTTTATTTTATCCCCAATTATGTGTAAAAATAAATTTTAACATTCTTTTATTTTAAATGTGGCACTCCAAATTCTCTCTTTTCCCCTGCTCAGATTATAAGCAATCTGATATCGACTATGCATGTATAATCTCATATTTTCTCATAATCTCATATGTAAAAACATATTTTCATATTCCTTTAGTGGGGAAAAAAACTTGAATCACAAAAAAAGAGGAAGGAAGGAGGAAGATAGGGAGGGAGGAAACAAGGAAAAAGGAAGGAAGAAAGGAAGGAAAGAAGGAAAGGAAAGAAGGAAAGAAGGAAGGAAGGAAAAGAGGGAGGAACAAAGGAAGAAGTAAGGTAGGAAGGAGGGAGGGAGGAAGGAAGAAATTGAAAAATAGTATACTTTGATCTTTCTTCAAGAGATAGGCACAAACAAGAAAGGGCTAAAGAGAAAAGGAGACAGACAGTCTTCATTTGGGAGTTTTTGCCATTTTCCAAAGCATTGTGCACTTTTATTATTTCTTTATGCCTATCTTGCAAATGTTTTCAACTTGCCTTATTGGAAGAAATATCTGCAGAAATGAGATCACAAGTCCATTTCAGTATGTGAGTATTTTTTAGTACTAAAAATCTTCAAAAAGGGTCACAAAATATGATAAATTCCAAAGCCATATATTGGCAGATTTAACTCATATTGCCAGATTACCAGTATCTCCTGGTAATGTCAATTCTTTCTCAAATTGACAAACATAATTTTATTTTCTCATGAGAATAAAATAGAAAGAAGAGACAGAAAATGTTACATTTTTAAAGATATAATACATGACATTGATTTAATTTATTGCCTGGTTTCTTAAATTCAAATATGTGGTGTTTTGTCCCTAAAATTCTATAAGCTGATGCTATTTTACTTTCCAACTTCCATTCCTTAAGCTATAAGATCTTTCAGCTGGAACTGATGATGAGGAGGAAAAATACTTTAAGTTTTGCTAAAGATTTTATATACATCATCTTACTTGATTCTTACAGCAATCCTGTGAAATAGGTACTATCATTAGCTCTATTTGACAGATCAGAAAGCTAAAGTTGAGAAAAATTAGGTAAATTACCCAGGGTCATGTATCTAATAAGTGCCTTAGCATTTCTCTCTTAGATGTTCTGATTCCAAATTTAGAATGCCAGTCAATATGCTACATACAAGATCTTCATTTTATGGATAAGGAAAATGCTAGGTATTATTATTATTATTAACAAGAGTAAAATAATCTCAAGGATGTGTTAGAGACATTATTATGGGATGCTTGTCTCCCTGCTTTTTATCCTGAACATTCTTTTCAATTTCAGTTCAATAACGTTTTTCTGGAGGCAATTCTTTCACTTTTATAGTCTATTTTTTAATGATTAAAAGCAAGGATAGAAGGATAGCAGCATTTTAAACACTTGAGAAGATATATGGGGAGTGTGGGTACATTTATGTATTTTTATTTCTCTTACAAAGAGAGTTGCACCCACATTGAAAAACATAGTGAAAGAGGGAATGTGGAAAAACACTAATGCATTGTTAATGAAGTTATTAACTTCACCTAGCTATTAAGGAAAGATATAGAACTTGAATTCAAATTCAGGCTCTGTCATAATCTATGTGATTTTAGGCAAGTTACTTAAGTAGATGTTCCAGGACTCGGAATGCTTGGCTATAAAATGAAAGAACTGGACAGAATGGTCCTTTGGAGTTACAGTTCTAAACCTATAAGCTTTACACTTTAATTTTCGGTAGAATGGCATCAGTCAACTGGATTGAAATGTCAATTTATACCAAAAGGGACAACAATAATTTGGATGACAAAATAAATGTTTTTGAAGTATAGTTTAGCAATAATGTCTAATAAAATCGAGGTGTGCTATATAAATTAAAAAATAGTTGAAGTTTACTATCATTTTCTGCATGTTGGTAACCTGTGGCCAAGAAGTTAAAAGGTGGACAGAAAAGGGGAAAGTATTTCTTATATAGCTTTTATCTACCTACTTATTTCCATTAAAAGACTAAAAGCAACAGTATACCTCAGTTGCATTATCATGCCTACAAATGAATCGATCAGATTCTACTAACTTTCAAAATAGAATTCCCTTTGAAACATGAAAAAAAATTCTTTTAAAGAAAATTAAACAACCTGAACCTCTTCCTGTAATCCCAAACCAAGGCAATGATTCCTAAAGGGAGACAGGTTTTTCATCAACAGTGGAAAAAGAGAAAGGCTGTATTGTTCCCTAATCCTCTCCTTTGAGATTGGTGTTGATCTCCTGCTGTCATTTCTCCTGGACTTGAAAAGACTGTTCATTCTTTGCTTACTTCTCTTTGGTAAGGTAAAGTTAGCTTCTAGTGCAGTGCTGTGCACAGAACTCATTATCTTTTCTCCTAAACCCACTCCTCCTAACTTCTCTAGTTCTGTTGAGAGGACCACCATCCTTTCAGTCATTCAGGTTCATACACTTAAGAGATATCCTCAATTTTTTCACTCTTTCGCACGTCCCATATCCAATTTACTGCCAAGTCTTGTCCTGTTTATACAACATTTAATTCAGGAATCTACTTCTCTATACTCATATGACCACTAGTGTGGTCAAGGACCTCATTATCTCTTGTTTGAACTGGAATGAATTGGATTTCTAATTATTCTCCCTGCATTTAGCCTCTTCCCTAATAAAAGCTACACAAAACTGATAATTTAGTATTCCTAAAGCATTAATTTGAACATGTCACTTCCCTACTCAGGATATCTTTGTGGCTCCCTATTGCTTCTGAGAAAGTGAACAACTTCATCTGTTTCAAATGTAAAACCTTTTGTACTTTCCCTTGAATTTATACTTCTAGCTTTATTAAAATTGCAATCACAACGATATCATCACCACCACCTATATCACCATCACCATCATTATCATCTTCATTATCATCATAGTTAGCTAGCATTTATATAGAATTTTAAAGTTTGCAAAACACTTTACCAATTATATCTTAAACTTCATGATAGATCGGGAATGTCAGTGCTTTTTATTATCCCTGATGTTTTCCCCTCACACAATCACTTTATATTTATTTTATATTGCCCTATCTATTAATATGTTATTTCAGCCAATAGAATATGAGCTCCTTGAGGGCAGAGACATCTCCTTTTTTGGCCTTTTTTATCCACAGAGACTACCATAAACCTCGAAACACAGTTGATATTTAATAAAAGCTAATTGAATAGTAGAAGCTTGATATTTATTGAATAAAAGGAAGAACATGAATATTTCACATACTGGAATAATCTTCTCTAAATTGGATGGATAGTTAAGTTCAGTTTCTAATTTCCAATGCTCATTTTAATTTCCACATTTTATTATCTTGAAATCTGTGGCATATGGGTATAGAGAGTAAAAAATGAAAGCTAAGGTCAATGTAATGAAACCAATGCATCTGAGAACTGTATATGACTCTTGTTATTTCTTGAAAAGTCTCTTTGAGCAGCGTTGAGTAAGACCCAGGCATGGTACATGTTAGTTGTTTTCTTGAATGTTCTTTTTTTTCTACTTCATTTATATTACATCCTAGAAAATAATCCCTGTAGTAGTGATTTGCTTTAGCAACTAACCTAGACTTGATGAATCAATTAAGCTCATCATTCTGATTAAAAATACCTTTAATCACTATGAAAGCAACATAATAGAACTTGGACCTTGGGTAGGCTTGGAAAATGAGATGATGAATAACACACAGTTTCTGTTTTCAAAGATATGGATAAGACAAATATGTGAGTAAGTATATTGTGATTCCATAAATGTGTTCAAAGAAATATGTACTAAATGTCCATAAGAGGTATGCTATTGTGCTCTGAGGGCTCAGAAAAGAGAGAATTCACATTTGTTTTAAGAATTGAAGCAAGCTTCATAGAGAAATTTGTGTTTGAAATCATTCTTGGAGAATGAGTAAGATTTCAACAAGCAAAACTATATTCAAGGATGAACAAAGACATGGTAATGGGAATAACATTGAGAGAGATACTTGGAGAAGTATCAGCGTTTGTAGACTTTTTAAAAAATGATTATTAGGTAGGTGAGGAACTAGAATGTGTATAGATAGAAAAGAAAGAGCCCAAGGGGAGAAAAAGGAGAGTTTGAAGATATATTAGGCCACAATGACCAGAACTGCTGATAGATCAATGTTCTAGAGCAGCAGAAAGGGATGGGTTCAAGAGTGTACATGGTTAGCTTTTTGCTTATGAGGAAAAACACTTTCCCAGAAAACAAATTTAAAACAGAATGGGTAAAAACAGATAAACTTTGAGAAGAGGCAACATGAAGTAGTTCACATTTTATTGCATTCTTCTCTGAGGAAGGGCAAAAATGAAAATGAGGATTATTGACTGGATTGGGGAACGACATTGGTCACCAGAGAATAGAAATGGAGAGTAATAGTAGAAATAGTATAAGAGAATGGAAAACATTTGGAAAAGCTACTACAGAAAATTTGAAAGTAGCAAATAAAAGAATTAAAATATTCGATTTAACATTTACTAAATACTAATACTTCTTGCATTCTACTGGACATTATACAGAAAGTAGAATAGTACCTATCAAAACACACACAACAATTACATATAATCTAGATAAACTATGTTTGGAGGTGGGGAGGATACCAATAACAATAGGATTCAGGGTCTTTGGTAAAAGGAAAGCTTTGAGCTAAGCCTTTATGGAGGATAGGTAATCTTAGAGGCAGAAGTGAAAAGGAAGTGCATTTCAAGTATGAATAGCCAATGCAAAGACAGAAATAGAAGTTCCATGTATTAGTAACTATAAAAAGGTTAGTTTTATTGTACCATATGGAATCTGGAGGGGAAAAAGGCCAGAAAGTTAGGTGAGTGACAGGTTGTTAAGGACTTCAAATGCCCTAAAATTTATATTAGATTTTAGATGTTATAAGGAGCCACTGCACTTTATTAAAGGGCAGCTAGGTGGTGCAGTGGATCGAGTCCTGGACCTGGAGTCAGAAAGACTCATATTCTTGCATTCAAATCTGGCCTCAGACACTTACAAATTATGTGACTCTGGGCAAGTCATTTAAATCCATTTGTCTCAGTTTTCTCATTCATAAAATGACCCGAAAAAAGAAATAGCAAATCACTGCAGAATCTCTGCCCCCCCAAAAAATTACACAAAATGGAGCCATAAAGAGTTAGACTTGGCTGAAAACAAAGAAATAAACATTTTATTTGGGAGGGAAGCCATATTGTCATGACTGAACTTTAAGAATATTACAGACAATTGGAGAGAGCATGGACTGGAGTGGGAAGGGACTTGAGGGTATGGATACAAAGATAAAAATAAAACAGCAGCAGACACTGAAGTTCTTATATTCAAATATCTCCCATGCCTAGAACATTTTCTCTCCTCATCTCTTTTTTCTTGGCTTCCTAAAATCACACTTTCTACAGGAAACCCTTTCTGAGCCCCCCCTGAATAATAATGTCTTCTCTCTATTGATTTCCTCTGATTTATTTTGTATATATCTTTTTTGGGGGTCATAGTTATTTGTATGTTATTTTCCCCATTAGACTGTGAGTTTCTTGAAATATAGTCTTCTTCTTTGTATCTATAGTGCTTAGCACAGTGCTTGTCACAGAGTTTGTACCTAATTTAAATTTATTGACTGACTACTGAAAGTATGACATGAACCTAGTGAGTAAATATAATTTGAGGCTAGAAAGAAAACTGACAACAAGGAGTCATGGAAGACTTCATGGAAGAGGTAACACTTGAGCTGAGCATTAAAAGATATTAAGTATTTTTAGAAGCAGAGATAAGAAAAGAGGGCATTCCAGGCAGGGTAACATTTTATGCAAAAGTATGGAGTTAGGATGAAGCATTCAGCTTTTTTGGAATAAGTAATAGTTCAGTTTTATAGGAAAATAAATGATATCATAAATGGTAATGTGAAATAAGACAGAAAAAGTATTTATCAAAGACCTCTCATAGAGTTTGTATTTTATCCTAGAGGTCACCAAAAGTAGTTAAGTCAGGGGAGTGATAAACCTCTGCCTTAGAAAAATTATGTTGACAACTGTGTGAAGAAAGAATTAAAGGAGATCAGAGTAGAAGGTTATTATAATATTCTAGGTAAGAGGTAATGAGGGCTTAAGCTAAAATGGCAATCATATGATTAGAGAGGAGGGGACAGATGCAATATGTATTATAGAGGCTGAAAAAATATGACTTGACAATTGATTAGATACAAAGAACAAAGGAAAAGGAAGGTTAAGAATCATTTTGAGGATATAAAAGTAATTAAAAGAATATGCCCAATGCTCAGTAGAGAAATAAAAAGTTTAGAAGGGCAGATTTGAAGGGGGAAATGATTAATTTCATTGGGAAATTCTGATTTGAAATGTCTATGGAATTCCCAGATGAGATGTCCAGAAGAGTATTGATGATATAGGATTGGAGTTCAGGAAAGAAACACAGCCTGGGTAGATAGATTGATGAAGCATCTGCATAGAGACAATTTCTGAACAAATATGCTTGCTGAAATCACTAGACAAGTGAGTAAACTGAGATGAGAACTCCAGACAGAATATTAAGGGGTATCTATTCTTTAGAGATGGGAGATGGATTTTGGTACAGCAAAAGAACAATTAAGTAGATAGGAAAAAGAGCAAGAGAAAGTAGTTTCCATAGAACTCAAGAAAGGATGGCATATCCAGTTGAAGAGGGTATTTAACAATGTCAAAAGTTTCAGACAAGGGGCAGCTAGATGGTTCAGTGGATAGAGTGCCAGTGCTGAAGTCAGGAAGACCTGAGTTCAAATCTGGCCTCAGACACTTAACACTTCCTAGCTGTGTGACCCTGTGCAAGTCACTTAACCTCAATTACCTCAGGGGGAAAAAGTTTCAGAGGCAGTGGGAACTTTTTTAAAAAGTCAATTAATTTACCAATTAAGAGTCCATTGGCAATTTTGGATAAAGTAGTTTCAAAAAAGAGGGAAAATGTTGAGGTATACAATAGTAGAGTTTAATAACTTCAATATTCCAACAAAATAGGAGTCAAGGTCATAAAGTCAGTAGGACATGGGGTCTCAAAGATAGAGTTTTGGAACTTCGTGCTTCAAGAAGCATGATAAAAAGCCTATCAGAGAAGAATAAAACATAAAGATTGTTGGAGTCTCAGTGAGTTTAGATAACATGAACCTAATTAATGTAGCTTCCCTAACATTTAGAAATATAAGATAGAAATGCAAAAAGCAGGTAATAGCGGTGACTCAGAGTAAAAAATGGATGTGGACAATAATGGAACTGATTCACACCTAGAGGACAAGTTTATAGTTGAATTGGTCAGTTTTAGGATCAAAACCATGCAGAGAAGAAAGTAAGGTTAGAGTAAGAGTAATTGAAAGAACAAAGAGCTTTGGAGAAGAGTTATGATGAAAATAAAGTCAATACAGAAAGACAAGAGACTGTGATAAGTAGGTAATTTCAGAGTCTGAGATCATG
Organism: Myrmecobius fasciatus; assembly: GCA_023553655.1. Lineage (NCBI taxonomy): Eukaryota > Metazoa > Chordata > Mammalia > Dasyuromorphia > Myrmecobiidae > Myrmecobius > Myrmecobius fasciatus. Next base: position 136,262 of record JAJPUD010004732.1, on the reverse strand, counting down.
GACATAGCACAGTTATGGAAAATGAAGTTTTGATACTTATTTAACAAGCAGCTTTACAAAAAAAAGTTTAATATGGAGTTGTAACATTTTCTCTATCACTTTCTAGCCTAGATCAAGATTCCTGCTGCCTGTTTTTATATGGCCTATGAGCTTAGATTGGTTTTTACATTTTAAAATATAGTTTTATTGTATTTTTTAATCTGAAAATGTTAAACTTTTATACTGTACAAGAATAGACAGTTGGCCCATATTAAATAAATTATGGACCAGATTTGACCTTTAAGCTATATTTTATGATTTTTGATCTAGATGATCAACACAACAATAAACCCACCCCTGATTTGTAGCCTTTACCATTTTCTAAGGTATAAATGCTCACTCTGAAAATTTAACAATTAGCTCTTAGGAGCTAGTATGAGCTGATTCCAACACATCACTAGCTCACTGATGCTGAAATCTAAGGTAAGGAATCCCCAATGAGTAGTTGAAATGAAACAAAAATGTAGATCATTAAAGTTGAGGAGATGATAAATTAAGAATGAATTAAGAGCCCTGAGACTCTGGTCTCTACTTAATGAGTATGTTCCTTATTTTCTCAGGCTTACCATACTTCCCAAACATCTCTAAGCCATTCTACACATGTATTCCTTTGCTTTTCCTTTTCAAATCTAGCTCTGAAAACAGTATTCAAACCAACTATATCATTCTTGGAAAGGACATGTCAATCAATTGCCCATTAGTTCGATCATTATTTCGCTGATTTTCTGTCCTAAAACATTTCTCCCTGATCTTCCCTGAACATTACTCCCCTATAATGTGTTGTTTTCTCCCATTAGAATGTGAGTTCATTCAGGCAGAGAATGACTTGTTTACTTATATTCATATTCCCAACACAACATAGTGTCTGACTCATAGTAAACATTTAATAAATGCTTTTTTCTTTCTTTAATTCATTCATTCCTTTATAAGAGGTCAGTGCATTCAAGGTAACATTAACAGTCATAGTAAAATTCCCATCTATAAGGTCAGGGGTAGAAGTGGTCATAAAGATTGTGAGCTAATACTAAACTCCTTTAGAAGGAAGAAGGACATACATTGCCAACCAACAGTGAGGGCTTAACTGAGCTTATATTAGTATCAATCATTAGTAACCCTAATTAGCAAAATGTCACTAATTTCTCCAGTAATGTTCAGCATCCTGGGAAAATAAAACAATGAGGATTATATAATATTAGGGAAATGGGTTATGATGATAGGCCAAGTGGGCAAGAGATGCAGCTTGCAATCTCTTCATGTCTGAGTAGACAATTCCCATGGCTTCCTGTGGTTATAAAGATTCATCAGCTAATAGTCAGATTTCTCTGGTCATGAGCCTCTCCACAAATACCTAGGTTAGTTCTTGGGCAATTATTACCCAAGGTTTTGCTGGGATTTGTCTCAAAGGCTTTCCTATATGATAGGAACCTACCAGATTTTACCCTCTGCAGCTATAGTCTCTGAGCCTGAGGCCAGTTCCCTGACAAGATAGAACATTAGCAAAGGACTGCTAGTGGCTCCTGACTTTTGGGGACCCTTCCCCACTATCCTATATTTATTTTGTCCATATTATCTCACCTAATGAATGTAAAGTCTACTAGGGAAGGGATTATTTCACAGATTTATAGAATTTGAGAGTTGGAAATAACCATTGTGGCTCTAAAAGTCCAGGCCATACACCAAAGGAATACCCACTATAATGTACTCAAGTGGTCAAACAGTCTGTGCTTGAAAACCTCAGGGCTGCATAAACCTAAATATTCCATTCAATTTTTAGACAGTTCCTAATAGTTAGAACATTCTTTTCCTGACATCAAATCCAAATTGTCCTCTTTAAAATGTGGAGCAATTGCTCCTGACTCTGCTCTCTGGATCTAAATAGAATAAACCTAATCCTTCCTCCACCTGACAGTCCATCAAATATTTACCAGCTATCATATCCTCCTAACTGTTCTCTTTTCCAGGCTAACTATGTCCAATTTCTTCAACCAATCCTTCATTTTTGTCTTTCTATCCTAGTGCCTTACACAGAACCTGCTAATTGTGGACATTTAATGCATTCTTGTTAATTGATTGATTTTTCTCAATAAATTAGATGAGATTACAGGGAAAAAATCTATTTTGGGAGATAAACAAGAAATTTTTCCTCATGGATATTATAGACATGCTCCCCATAGAGAGGAAACCACATAAATTTCCCATGAAAGAACTCAGGTCTATTCTATTCTACTGTGTACTGGTCTATCTTTTGAAAAAGAGAAAAGAAAAAAAACAGTCCAAAACAGATTAAGCTGATTTGTTGGCTCACTTTTACAGATTATAGCTAGGGCTCCAACCTTTGATAAGAGTCTGTTCTCCTTAGCCTCCTTAGATGTGATCATCTTGAAAGCAGTCATAATACCTAGGAACCAATCAGGAGTTTTGTGATCTCTCAGCAAGGTAACAGTAGACATATTCTGTCATCTTATATTATTTGGAGAATCTCATAAAATTCATCAGGGACTGCCTGAATCTAATCCTTACATATAGCATGTACCTCTGTTTATTTATATAATTCAGTAAGTGTAGTTCACTTCTCTGCTTGATGAAATTGGACCTAGTCAAATGTTTTTCCTTTAATGGCTAAAAGCCAACAAAGAGGGTGATTTAGTGCCTAAGATTCATTGATGAGTTTCATGGATTTTTGGAGTAGGAGGACATAAATTCTATTTCCTTGAGTCAGGAGGTTTTCTTTTACAAAAAGAAAACGTGGGATTCTGACATATAGGGTTTGATTAGTCTGTGCATGTGCACTTGGAAATTTTATATAAATAAATATATATATTATTTTATATATATTTTATATGAATATATATGTATATTATATAAATATAAAAGCTCATTTTGAAAGTAAATTTATATATATAAATAAATAAGTTTATGTATATGTATATGTATATGTGTATATGTATATATACTTATATAAAAACTCATTTTCAAGAAGGTAAGCCCTGTTAGTTTTCTTTGCCTGCAGTGTGGCGAGGGGATAGTGCAGGTCAGTGGGTCTCAAAAGTAGTTTTTCTACAAAGTAGGACACACAGAGGCAGATTGGTTGGAAGGAATGCCCCAAGGCTGCCTACATACACCAACTGAAAAACACCAAGGTATGGTTGTGGAAGCCTGGGAAACAATTCAGCAATAAGCTAGCCTGCAATCTGAGGGACCCTGGGATACAGTGGTTTTTCCTGAGGGAAACGCTTCAGGCAGACCAAGTCTCCAAGAGGCAGAGTCACTAGCAACTCTGAGTACTGAAAATAGCAGCATGAGCAGCTGGGACAGTTGCTCAGCCTTCAGGGCTTTCTTCACAGGTATGCAAGTGTGGAAGGAGGAATTTACTACATATGGATTTTGTAAAATGACCTGCCCACTCTCCAATACATACATTGTGTACATATGTTCATATAAGCCCATCCTTGCAATGCACTCCCCTTTTTATCTTTGTGTCATACAATTCCTCTCCTAAAATGACACTCTGCATGAAGGCTTGCTTAACCCTCCAACTATTAATACCTCCCTCCCAAACTTTTTTATAAACTATTTTGTATTTATTTTTTTTTACTTTATACTATTCTACATCTATTTTTAAATAAGCCTGTCTTTCCCATTAGAATTCAAGTTCCTTGTAGGTAGAAATAATTTCAATTGTTTTACTTGTATGCCCACTGACTAGTACAGCATATGGGACATAATGGGTACTTTTAATAAGCCCCTATATGAAGTATTATACCATCTTAGCCAAAGGCAGTTGTGTATAAGAAGAGAGTAAACTTGACAGTATCTCCTTAAAAGATTTTTAAGATTCTCCAATCTGTTGTTGTTTGATGAAATAGTATAGTAATTAAATACTAGCTTTTTCTTCTCCATTAAAATTTGTTTGTACATATTTGTTTGCTTCTTGTCTCCTGCATTAAACTGTGAGCTCCTTCAAGGCAGGGAATAACTTTTGCTTCTTTTTGTATCTTTAGCACTTAGCACAATGTCTGTTGCTTAATAATTTTTTCTTGACTCACTGACTGACTTGCAATGTAGTTTGTTGGCTAGAGAATTGGCCTCTGGAGATTAGAATCCTGGTCTCATATTCACGTCCTTCTTCTGACATATACTAGAGAAAATCACTAAAACTCTCTAAAACCATAACTTGCAGAATAGTGACTTGGATTAGAAAGGAAAGTTTCCTTACAAGGAATTTCAATATCAGTGAACTCAGTTCAACCAAACAAGATCTTGCCCACTTAAAAGACCTATTACAAATGACAGCATTTCATTCCATTTATATTATTCCATTTGATATTCACAGAAATCTTAACAGGGATTTGTTATCCCCATTTCTCATTGGGGAATACTGACTCAGAGAACAAATACATAGTGGCTAAACCAACAAACAAATCTACATCAAAGGAGCATCAATTTTATACCTGGAAGGGATCTAGGAGCTTTTCTATTCCAACCTTCTCATTTTATAGATGAAGGAAGAAACTGAGGACTAAAGAAATTAATTGGCTTGGTGAGATTAATTAGTTGATAAGTAGCAAACCTGGGATTTTACCCTAGTTCTCCTGACTTCAACTATATTGTCCTCTGGTTCGCAGTTTAACTCACTGCACTATACTGCCTTCATTCAAGAAAGGGTGATTTGTACAGAGTTAGAAAAAGAATCACTTCCATTGAGTGATGTGACCCCACTGACAGTTGTGATAATATTCTGACTTTAAATGTTAATCATGTCTGTCATTCTAGAGCTACCTGAATGAAGACTATATAGCTAGACTGTTAAATGCATTAATACAAGGAGAGGAAAAAAGCTAACAAGGACTATTGCAATTGCATTGTCAGCTGCAAGATATTTGATGAGAATCCAAAACAAATGTCACAAGTCTTAGCCAGACACTCTAACTTACTTTTCCGTCAGTGTGATGAATGTATTTGTGAAGAGTTGGTGAATTCTTTTTTTTTTTTTTAACTGCTGAAACAGTTCATGTTTTCGGAACTGGTTTAAGAGAAGACATTTCCTTGGTATGATTGCAATTCTTAACAACGACGGCTAAACTCTTTGTAGCAAATCTCCACTGGGGTAGAACTAAAATCTGGAAGTAATCAGCAACCACTGAACATCAGAAATTCTTCAAAAAACATTTAAACGCAGCTGGAGTCTGCTGGTAGTTGGGATAGGATTCAGGTACCTAATCCCTTGGGGTGAGTTGCCATCCCCCATCTTCCTTGTCTTGTGTGTGGAACTAAAAAGCCCCAGGGTGTTGATGGCTGCAAAGAAACTGTGGCATCTGACACCTGCTGGGAGCAATAAATACAGAACTAGGCCTGCCATCCTCAGTTTGTTCCTTTCTTGCTTCCTACTAGAGCTGAATTCTTTCATTCCAGGATGAGCTCAAACTGTTTAGCCATGTAAACAAATCTGGTAAGTAAGAGAAATCACTGCTATCGAGGCAGTAGTTTTTCACATCTGCTTGACCTGTAATACAGGCAAATCTAGTTAAAAAAGTAAACAGAATCATACCTTGTATTTCAGAGAATTATAGTTGTAATTTTTCTGGAAGTCAAATCATTGAATATATATCCTTTTCAAACTTCTTTAATTCTATCTGTCTCTTCTGTTCTTTCTTTTTTTATTTCTATTCATATAGTCTTCGTTTATTTTAAATAGAATAATAGAGTGGGTTTCCAGATAACTAATTAGAATTAGTTATTCCCATTGGTATTCACACTGTGAATTAGTTAATAGTCAATCTTACTTTTCAGTACAGGCTTGACTAGTTTTACAGGAACTCTCAATTCTGTTTGAAAAGGAACTGATGCTAATAAATGAAGAGTTGGTTTGTTTCCTTCTCTGCAACAGATACACTAACCCAGTGGTACCAGGAATCAACAAATGAAGTATGTGAATCAAGCATATGGCTCCCTTGGTTTCTGGTTGGCAGACAACATGGAGTGCTGCCAAAGTGTAGGGTAGGGGAACAACAGTATTTAGTGGGAAGTAAATGAATGAAATAATGAAACCAACAGGGTTCAGACAAGCTACCTTCTTGACTCTCCTCAATGCCCAAGTGTTCATTTACAGACTAGTTTGCTCTAAATCTCTCCCTCTAACCTCCCCCATCCCCATTAAATAGCCATTCATTTTCTTGTTGAGGTTAGTTCTTTTCTCCACTTGGCAAGTCAACTGAAGCACAATACTTATTCTGCTCAAGATGGATTTTTTTCACTAGAGAATGAATGAAAAATGTGTTTCATGCCATATGCTCGATAACTTTTTTAGTTACATTTGTTCGCATATTTGCAAATCTACTACATTTGTTGCCATGAGATTCAAATCTCAGATGTGTGTGTCTGTGTAAGTGAATACAGTACCACCCATTGAGTGTGAAAATGGTATAAGCCATGTTTGTTATTAATTATAAGCCAGTTTATCCAGAAGTTTCTTGGAGTGTTTTCATGGAACTAAATCATATTTATTTCACAATTAAACACTCAAGGACTTCACAAGAGGATTACAAATACTATGGGCCCAAGCCTTTTCAGCAGAACCACCTGTTTATCCCTCTGCTTGACAAATGAGGTAGCCAATACTACTGAACTATCAGACATCCTCCCCGAAGTAGGACCCTGATCACTGACCCTATAAAAGGTCTTTAAGGTAAAGAGACTGTAAGAGTAAGGGTGGAGCATCAATATGCTTTATTCTAGCATGTTCAATTTACTTATCTTTCAGAGAAAAATTATCACCTGTAGTGACTGTTCCCTCCAGTGAGCCCCCTCTTATGAACCTGTGAAGGTTCACAGCACTTGGTTTGTAAGTCTCATATATTTTCACAGTCTATTTTGAATTGTATTTATTTATGTACCTACCTTATTTCCTACCTATTACACTGTAAGCTCAGTGAGAGGAGGACAACATTTTCATCAGCATTGCATCTCCTTTAGTGTCTACTTACTAAAGTAGTGCCTCTCAGTGCCTAGAACTTGTCAAAGTGAATTGAATAGAGGCAGGGTACAGCATGAAGAATAGGGGATTTGGAGTCCAAGATCTACTCTTGAGTCTCATCTCTGCTACCTGTGCAATTTTAGGCTAAAACCTTTGAACTTTACTTCCTCACCTATAAAATGAAATATCAAACTATATGATTTCCATAATTGCTCTAAGCTCCAAATATATAAATTAAAATCTAACAGCATCTTCTGAACCAATAGATGCAGGTTTGAGAGACTACTATTATTAGTCTTTTTTTTTCTTCTCACTCTTTCTATCTTTTCCCTCCTAATTCTTCTTATCACCTATTTAGAATGTAAGCTCCTTGAGAGTTTTTTTCCCCATTCTTTTTCATGGCCAGCACCTAGCACAATACTTGGCCCATAACAGATATTTAATGAATTCTAGTTGATTGAATGATTATTAAATAAACCACTTCAAAAAGATTAAGTTGCTATTTTAGTCCATCATACTTTTCTTTGTATTTAACTAATATTTAAATACTAATACACTTTATTTCAGTTTTATCTTATACCAAACATGTCCACAATTCCATGGTGTCTTAATTTTGATAGTTTATAGTATACATAATTTCTATTTATCTTTTCCTTTGGTAGGATTAGCTCTACTTCATGAAGCTGTAGGGTATTATGAAAGACACTGAACATAGAATTAGGAGTGACAAAGGACCAATCCTACATCCAGCATTTCTTATTTGGTGACCATGTGCAAAACACCTAACCTCTCCAACCTCAGTTTTCTCATCTGTATGATAGTGATAATATTATCTGTGGTACCTATTTTATAGGTAGTTGAACATGGTGTATGTGTGTGTGTGTGTGTGTGTGTGTGTGTACAGAGAGAGAGAGAGAGAGAGAGAGAGAGAGAGAAGAGAGATCACCTATGTGATCATCTTAGAGATCACCTCGGTAAGCCCTCTTTATATAAATAAAGAAACTACAGTACAATAGAAAATAGAAAGAAGCTGGGTTCAAATCCAGTCAGTGACACTGTGTTTTGACCTTAATTTCTCATTGCCTTTGTTTCTTCAACTGTAAAAATAGAGGCTTAGAGGAGATGGATTTGGAGATCCTTTCTAGCCCTAAAAGAGAGTGTTATGTTCCTAAGGTCCGAGAAGTGACCTTCAGCAACCTCATACAGCTGTTTAGTGGCAAAATTGGATCAGGAGTTTAAGTCCTAGACTAGTGCTCTCCGAATCACATGGTATTGCTCAAAATTTCTTCTTTTTAACATAGAGATTTTACTTTTACATAGAACTTCTTACCATATTATGTGTCAAATATAAAGAAGAGCACTTTTACTGAATCATCTTCTGGCTTTTGTAGGAAAAAAAATGTAGGAAGAATGGCAGAAGAGAGAATAACTAGAGATGAATAAGAAGAAAATAATGGAAATGACTTGAAGTGGTGTGTATTAGTGAAAATGTCCAGAGGCTGGAACTGGGGAGAAGAAATTTGGCAAAATTTGAACTATAAAGAGTATTATCTATTCCAAATCTCCTTTCTGGGTATAGGAGAAATAGGATCAAGGACAATTAAGGAAGATAGAAAAGGATTAAAGGGGATTAAAGAAGATTAAGAAGGATTAGGGATAGAACCAGAAGAGTTAGACTCTAGAAGAATGAGGAATAGGTACTTTGTCAGACTTGGGTTAGGTAAATAAGAAATTAGATCATTAATCAAATTGATAGAACTGATAGAAGGGTAGGACAAATTGATGAAACATACATGAAATTGGAACAAGAATGAATTGGTGGTTGGAGAGCTGTTGTTGGGAAAAGGAAAGTAATTTGAAAGGGCTTGTCCAGTGATAATTGATTGTAAGAAGTTTCTAGAAACAAGGTTAAAAATCTCAACCATTAGGGAGATTAAGGGAAATTGTGCAGTGACTTGCCTAGAATGTGAAATATTTTCATTTTCAACATAGTCAAGTGACTGTTATCTGTGCCTTAAATTAGGCATAATTAAAGAAGACATAGAAGAAGATGAAGGAACTACAATAAAATGCCTCTCCACATTCAAGATTTTTATAAGAATAAAGCATTCTAAAAAAAATATAAATAAAGGTAAGATTGCAATGAGATAAAAAGAAGATCTGAGGTGGAAGAAAAATACTTTAACCCATCAGGATGATAGAGTTCGAAAGAGTGCTACATAGAGAAAAGGGGGAAGGAAAATGACATTGGGACAAATAGATCTTAAATACAGATTTTAGACTCCTCCTGAAATGGGGAGAGCTAGGATGTTTTTCTAAGAGTGAGAAAGTAGAGTCACAGAAGTTATCCAATGAGAGAGATTTATCTTGCAGGGGTATTGCAAAGATCAAATTAGATATTTGTAAGAAACATTTAGTGCACTTAGTAGGAACTATATAAATGCTTATTCCCTTAACTACCCACCTCCACAGACCTGTCAAAATAATTACCTTTTATCTTAGGATACTGCCAAAAGGAACATTTAAAATGCAAATGATTATGAAATTTTGGATAAACAAAAACAAAGCAAAACAAACAAAAAATGAATAAAATTGGCACAGATAGTTTTCCTTTTTGATACCCATTGTTGTCAAGGGATGGAGAAAAGAAATATTAGTTTGAGAAATGAACAGCTGGCTAAGAACATGGTGTCTGAGAATGAGATTTGGATTTCTGGTTAATGGATTATTATACAAGGTTGAGAGATTCCTACCTAGTGATATCGAGCACAATGGCTGGCAAGAATGTATTTCCCTAGTGTCTTTAAAATTAAATCAAAGGCTTTAAGCTAATAAGGACGGAGGAGAAGTCTGCCTATATTTATCCATGAAGTTAGATATTATGGAGAATGAAAATGGCAAAAAAAAAAATTGAAAGAAAAAGGAGGATCAGAGAAAGAAGCGAACCTTTGCTTTGGGATGGATGGAGTAATGATAACTGAGAAGAGGGAAAGCAAAGTGTTTACATTTTCCACAAATCAGGGTGAGTTTGATATTGAAAATGACAGAAAAATTACTACTAAGAGGAATTTGATTCCCAAAATTAGTAAGGGTGAAATAAAAGAGTAATAAATTATCATTAATTAAGACACCTATCTCAGATAAATTACAGGTTTAAGTTCTAAAATAAAAGCAGAAAAAACCCTAAAATATAGCAGACATAAATGCCGGTTTACTGTTAATGATTGCAGAAACATGACAGAAAATGGTGAAAGGACCAAAAGATTGAAGTGGTGCAGATGTTTTCTAAATTTTTAATTGCTTTTTTTCCCCTGGTAACAACTTTGGTAGCCTGATAACAAGCCTTGTAGATGGTATGGCCATGGAGGACTCAAAGAAAAAAGTTTTTGCTGCCAGGATGTTCTTGACACTGCCTAATTGTTCGTCATCTCAAACTGATATGATTTTATTACTAGAAATGAAATTAAAGAAGAGCACATACTGAGAATGGAGGAGCCTTTCCATCTGAATTACAGTTAAAACCTTCTATATGTATTCTCTCTCATATATGTATTCTCTATATGTATTATCTCTATGTGAGTTCCTTGAGAGGAGGGCATGTCTTACTTTTTTATGTGTATTCACATGGTTTAGCATAGTTTAGCACATATTAAGGAGCAACTACTGGTGTACTGGATAGAGAGAGGATCAGGCTTGAAGTCGGGAAGACTAAATTTTTTTTAGTTTAAATTTGACTTTAGGAATGTCTTAACTATGTGACCCTGGACAAATCGTTTAACTGTTTTCCTCAGTTTACTTGTCTGTAAAATGAATTGGGGGAGGAAATGACAAAGCACTCCTGTATCTTTGCCAAGAGAACTCCAAATGGGGTCATGAAGAGCTAGATATGACTAAAATGACTGAATATCAACAAACCTATAGTAAGAACTTAAAAAATGCATCATCCAATCATTTACTTCATTCCATATGAATTACTCAATAAGAATATAATGTCAGTTGAAAAGCTAACTTAATCTTGAAGTTATGATACATGATGATTGGTCGAGGAAAAAAAAGCATCTGAAGCCTGGATGAAAGAATACTCAGAGGATTTGTCTTAAAGCTTTTGAAGGGCTATATATTATGGAATAGTAATGTCTTGCTCTGTTTAACTCCAGAGGAAGAGCTAGGAGCAATGGGATGAAGTGGAGTAGAAGTCATTTTAAATTTAAGTTTAAGAAAAATTTCCTGATATTTGGAGCTGTTCCAATTATAATGGGTTGCCCCCAAAAGTTAGCTCCTGATTGAAGACCATTTGTAGGATATGATATAATAAAGATTTCTTGGGGGCAGCTAGGTGGTGCAGTGGTTACAGCACCAGCCCTGAAGTCAGGAGGGCCTGAGTTCAAATCTGGTCTCAGACACTTCCTAGTTGTGTGACCCTGGGCAAGTCACTTAACCCCAATTGCCTCAGCAAAAAGCAAAAAAAAAAATTTCTTTTGTGCAAAGTTCCTTAAATTATGGGTCATGACCTCATATGGGGTCACATAACTGAATTCAGGGGTCACAAAAAATTGGCAACAATAAAAAGTATCAAATATTCCACCAAGATTTAATTCTTTATATAAAAATAAACAAACACATCCATCTCATTAACATGAAAATTTACTTTTGTCTTTAATAAATAGTAAAATTATATGCATACCAAAAATTGTTTTAAAATTTTTTTTATGATTTATTGTCAGCAAATGTTTGATTTGTGTATCTATTTTATATAACTATATTCCCTGAGGTTGCTAACTATTTCTTGGGGGAAAAGGGTTGTTTGTAGAAAAAATTTAATAAGCTTTCTTTTAATGTATGAGTTGTACAGATCCCTTTAAACACTTAAATTCTTTGATTCTGTGATATAATGCTTCATAGTTAACAAAAAGTACTTTCCTCACAACGATTCTTTCCTTACAATGTAAGATAGATAGTGAAGTTTTATTTATCCATTTAAATATAACCAAAGAGATAACTCAGATCAGAACATCTCATTTCTCCAACTACTTTGGAACTTCTCTGATTTTCCCACTATGCCTCACTTGGGAAAATCTCATCATCCTGCAAGGTCATATCAGTTCAGGAGCTCCACTTCACCTCCCCTCTCTCTTTCTCTGATTAGAGCACATGACCTCCAAAATCTCCATTTAGAAAAGGAGCTCAGTTCAGAATATCTCATTTCTTATCTGCTTGAATAACTTTTAGATTTGTCTGACTTTTCCATCATACCCTCATATCAGATACCTTCCCTCCATCCCCTTCCACCAATTTTACAACTTCCTTTTTGAGTGTTGCCTTCCCCTATTTGATTGTAAACTCCTTAAGGGCAGGCATTATCTCCTTCCCTCCCTCCCTCCCTCCTTTTCTCCATTCTTGCCTTTCTTTCTTTCTTTCCTTCCTCTCCTTCCTTCCTCCCTCCCTCCTTTTTTCCCTCCATCCTTTCTTTTTTTTCTCTCTTCCTTCTTTCCTTCCTACTTCATTCCTTCCTCACTCCTTCCCTCCCTCTCTCTATTCTTTCTTTCCTTCCTTCCTTTTCTTCTTCCCTCCATCCTTCCCTTTCTTTTTTCCTTCCCTCCTTCCTTCCTCCCTTTATTTCTTCCTTACTTCCTTCTTTTCTTCATTCCTTCTTTCCTTCCTTCCTTGCTCTTTTTCTTCCTCCCTACCTCCCTTCCTTCTTTCCTTTCTTTCTTGTCTCCCTCCTTCTTTCTTTTCCTCCCTTCCTCCTTCCCTTCCATTTGTCATTTTTTTTCTTTTTTTTGTAGTGACTTGAAACATAATTTCTGGCACATAGTACGACCTTACTAAATGTTTAGCAATTGACTTTCTCACTATTAGTTGTGTCAGTAGGAATAGTAACTGGCATTTATAATGATTTAAACTAAGCATTCTGCATTTTTTTTTTCATTTACTCTGAAAGAAGTGATTTTGTTCTGTCTCTACATAAATACTAAATTGTTTAGGACCAAAGTATGTTGTGTAAAATTTTTAGCTCAGGAGAAAAAGTTTCATGAATAAAATATTTCTATTATTTAACTCACTGAATCCATACAAAATCAGTTGTCCATTGGGTGGTATAAAGTTAAACTTTGAGTCACAAAACAAAAATTCTACCCCAAAGTAGATTTATCTTTGTTAATTAAAAATGAATTAATAAATGTAAAACACATATCCTTTCTTGTTACTCTTACCCACAGTTACTCCCTGCCCCCCCCATTCTTAAGTTTAACAAATGTACCCATAGTTCTACAACGTCATTATTTTTGCTTAACTAATAGTGTATCTCAATTAGTCTATCCATCCACATCTCCTCACAGCATTCCCAATAGGGTATTCTCAACAGTAATAGAGCTCCTCTGAAATGTTATATGAAATCACAAACTGTTTCAGATATCTATGGGGAAAAAGACCTCCTGTTCTACATGAATGAACTAGAGAATTCAACTTAACTTTTAAAGAATATTTGTTACCTGTACAACAAAAAATTATTATTAAAACTTGAGAACGTTTCCCACCCGTCTCCATTTATAAGATAAGATCCTAAGACCTAAAGTAAGGAAGGATAAAACAAAGATGAAGAATATGCTGCTATCATTAATGAATTTTGATTTTAAATTTGAAAATAAAATATCATTATATGGACTAAAATAATTTACCAAAAAATTGTTCATTATGATCTGGCTGGATTTAAGTTGGAGATGCTACTCCGGCAAAATAATAAATATGATTAATCATTATTAAAACAAAAATTGTCAAAACTAAACAAATGCAGAAAATTATTGAAATAAGTAAAATATTTATTAAGACTAAGCCCCCTACAAATTGTAGGAACAATGGATCTTTAATATACTAAAAAAGTACCTATCTAAAACCAAAAACAAACATTGTATTCAATGTGTGTATAGTGAAGAAAATTTCCCCAGAAAGGTTGGGAGTAAAACAAAGATGGCCTTTCTCTCCATTATGATTTAATGTACTTTAAGAAATTTTCACAATAGGACAATAGAAATAAATTAAAGATATAAATTTAGGCAAACAAAATATGTTGATGACATAATAGTTTATTGAGAAAATCCTTTGGGTCTTTTTTCTTTTTCTTATTTTTTTTATATGAAATGGCTCTCTGGGAGGGAAGAAAGAATCTTGTATGTGAGGAAAATTAGGGAATTTTCAAGCAACATACATCAATGAGGTGCCTAATAGAAACAACAAAGAAACTAATTGAGGGAACAAGCAGCTTCAGCAAGTTTTAGACTACAAAAATCAATGGCATTTTTATATTATAATATCAAAATTTGGGAAGCACTTTTGTAAAGGAAAATCCCATTCAAAATAACCACAAAATGAATAAATTGAGAGGGACTCGGTTACCAAAATACATTCAATAATTGCACATATCCAATTGCAAAATTCTCCTTAAGAAATATAAATCTTATATAGCTGGAAGAATATCCAATGTTCATGGTGGAATCATGCTAATATAATAAAAATGATAATACCACTGTTGATTTTGTTTTAATGCTATATCAATCAAATGACCCACAGTATACTTTATAAACCTTGACACAATAATAGCAAAATTCATTTGAAAGGATTAACCTTCTAGAATATCAAGAAAAATATTGAAAAATGTTAAGAAAGGAGGGAGACTGGTGTTTCAGATGTTACATTTTAAAATCACAATCATCAAGGCTATTTGGTATATGTTAAAAAAATATAGTACTAGATACCTAGAAACAATTAGACACTCAGAAAAAAAAATGGAATTCAATAACCCAGTGTTTGCTAAACCTCAAAATATAGATTACTTAGAAAAGAACTCTCTATGTGATAAGCAGTGTAGCAGTAATTGGAATTAAAGTAACATCTTATACCATATTCTACAAAAAATTCAAAATGGATGCAACCTGAATATTAAAGATCATATTATGAAGAAGAAGGAGAAAGAGGAGAAAAAAGAAGAGAAGGACGAGGAGGAAGAAAAAAGGCAGAAGAAAAGGAAGAAGAAGAAGAAGAAGAGAAAGAAGAAGAAGAAGAAGAAGAAGAAGAAGAAGAAGAAGAAGAAGAACAGCAGATCATAAAGCTTTCACAACTATGTGGAGGAAATTCATTCTTAAGCAAATAATTCAAAAGATAAAACAAATAACTTTGAGTGAATAAAACTGAAATGTTTTTTCCATGACCAAAATTTATATAAGATAAGAAGGGAAACAATTTACTGGGAAGATATAAGCCCCCTAATAGGGCTTATTGATCTGTAGGTAACTAATCAAGAGGAATTTACTAATAGATATGAGGTTAAAGGACATGGACAAAAAGTTTTCAGAAGAATTAGAAACCATTATCAATTACATGAAACATTTCTAAAAATCATTAATGATAAAGGAAATGCATATATAAAAGGTTTTAACTCAAACCCAACAAAACAGCAAAGATGAAAAAAAAGAACAGTCAATGTTTGAAAGGTTGTAGAAAGATGATCACTAATCCAATATTGGAGGAGCTGTGAATTAGTAGAACCATTTGGAAAATAATTTGGAATTATGTAAAACAAAGAAAGTTTTCATATTCTTTGACCTAGAGAGTCTACTGGTAGACATACACATGTATATACACACAGAGAAATGTATGTGTTCATGTGTGTGTCTTTAATATGTGTGTGTGTGTATGTGTGTGTGTATACTTAGCAGGGGAATCTTTCTGTCTGTCTCTCTCCATTTGTGTGTGTGTGTGTCTATAAAGATACTGATAGACAGAAAAATATGCATATTAACACTTTTGTGGCAGTAAAGAGATAAAAACAAAGTAATAGGAACCCAACTAGGTATTGCAGTAGACAAAGAGTACCAGGTTTAGAGATAATAAGATCTGAGTTTAACTCTTGATTCATATATTTAACTAACTGTGTGATGCTGTGCAAATCACTTAACCTGTTTGCCTCAGTTTCCTCATCTGTAAAATGAAAATAATAGTAGCATTTACCTTGCTAGGATTGTTGTGAAGGTATAATGAGATAATAATTGTAAAGTTCTTTGCAAAATACTTGGTATATAGTAAGTACTATATAAAAATATTAGCTATTATTATTAAATATTTGACTAAGAAATCAATTATCTGATAATAATAAACACCAACATTTATATGTTATAGTTAAATAAATTATGGTACATAAATGTAACAGGATCTTACTGTGCCATAAGAAATGACAGATATACTGAATTTAAGGAAACAGAAAAAATTGCATGAATGAATGCAAAGTAAGGAAATCCAACAATACAATATATACAACTACCATTTACCATGATATAAAAGAAAATAATAACAAACACTAAACACTACAAAATAAGTTTTGTGATATTATTGGCTATATATATATGGCCCCAAGCAAGAGAAAGAGAATTTACCTACCCCTTTCCTTTGTAGGAGCATTCCACATATTTTTAATTTTTTGATGAAGAGGAGAAATTGTGTCAATCAGCAGTTTTGCTGATTTTTTTTTCCTTTTCCTCCTCTTTTTGTGTATGTGTGCCTGTGCTTTGAAAATTATTTTTTATAAGGGATACTTTCTCAGAGGCAGAGTCGTATAAAGAAAAATAAAATGTAGGAGAGCAAAAACAAAGCATAATAAAAATACTAAAATTATTGATTTCTTCATTAATGGAATTATTTCATGAATGAATTTGTTCACTGTTGTTTTATAAAACTGATCATAGTAAATATTAGTACTCTTTCATGTGATGTACTTATGCACTTATTCCAGATGTTCTATAAAAAATGGTCTCAGCCTTCATCAAAATCAGTAGAAATATTTATTAAAAAAACAATTCTCAAAATGCACTCATTTTGCTGCTAATTAATAATGTATCCTTGATGATGCAATGGTTTAAAATATCGTTAGGTACAAGATTATTAGTTATAAAAAGAAGAGAAAGGGAGAAGAGGAAGATGAGAAGACAGAATCACAGAAATAAGAGAAGAAAAAGGGAGAGAACAAAGAGGAAGAGAAGGAGGAGCAGGAAGATGAGGAGGAGGAGAGGGGGGAGAGAGACGGACAGACAGATAGAAACATACAGTGACAGAGACAGAAAGTAAGGAGAAGGAAGAGAGAGAGTAGTATGCCAGGTATTTTTTAATGTATTTTCTGACTATAACACATAGAAAAAGATCTGTGTGCACCACATAAGTGCTCTGCTTGATACAATAAGCTTCTGTTTATTGTGAAATTGTAGTATGCATTATATTATCATAGTTCCAAGTAGAATTTGGCTACCAAATGATCCATATTTAATCCAAAAGAATGAAATTCATTAAAATATCCATTTTAATTAGATGTAGTTTTTGAATAGTGACAAATGATCCAAATTCTGGCCTAAACTCTTTGCTCTAAGAACTCATAAAATAAATTGTATAAGGATTAACTTCCACGAGGAATATAGGGAAGTCTGAACCAAAATGCTATAGCTATGTGGTCAAATCAATGATCTGATTGATGTTTTCCTGAGCTTTTTGGACACTGGTCCACAATTTGTGTCTAAGCAAGGCAACCTCAGACTTGCCTGGGTAGTGGTACAGTAGATAATAGCTCCAGACTCTGTTAGATAAAAGTCTAAGCAGTTTTAAAGCAACTATTCTGCTGCTATCCCTCTTCTGCTAGAAGCCCTTAATACTGTCTGAGAGTTTTGCTAGTTTAATCCTATTCTGGATTCAGGGCTGTGGACTGATCAGCTTGAGAGATCTTAAGATGCTGGTCTACTCTTAGTTGGAGGCTGAATCCTTGATCTGGTCTCTGTTGCTTTGTAGTCTGAGCCAGGTGTTGAGGTCAAGATGTACTCTAAGCAACCTAAACTGCTTGCCAAGCTCTGTTTTGGTACTGAGGGTGAACCTCTTATATACTGTTGGTAACCCTGTTGTACTAACTGGTTGGAGCCTTGGGAAGTGAGTTGATGATCCCATTGTCTCTAGGAGAACTTAGACTACTGGTCAGTGGCTAAAGATGAGACTACAATTTTGGTCCATTCTTGTTTAAGTCCCTGCCCTTGTCATTTGTCTGTGGGCTAAATTTGTGAACTTGACCTTTCAAAGATGCTTCATTATGATTTACCCTCTTCTTCCCCAATTACTATTCATTTAGTAAATTTTAGATTTTAATTTGTGTTGTTGAATGGGCAGTTGGGTTATGTTCCTTCCTTCAATTCTACTTTTATGTCTGGTTATTGTGTGACATCTCAAAAAGGTGCCAGGAAACCTTAAAAAAAGTGACTTGTCCTAAAACAAAAAAGTGTGATCTTCTACCCATTTTATTGTACTTTCAATCTCTGTCTTTCTGTATCTCTTTGTTTCTGTCCCTGTCTCACTCTCTGAATAATGACCTACAATCCAAAAGACAACTGATTCAAAGTGTTTTTATATGATTTGTCTTGCTAATCAGCATCATTTTTAGGTGTATATGATCAATGGATTAACTTGACTCCCAGAAGTATGACCTAGATCCTGTTGTTAACTTTGATATAAAGATGTATACTTATGCTTCTGAAATTTATCAAAATAAATTACAGTATATGGATTTCAGCGTGGTGTTGATTATATTGTATTATTTACATTCCAGTAACTGAGATCATTTTTTTCCAACATGATATTTGCTTAAAGTAATTATACTGACTGAGAACAGTGGCAGATTGAAATTAAATGTTTGGATTAAATATTTTGTCAGCAAACATGCAGCCACTGCGTTACTGCCACTTCTTCTCTTCTATGCATACTGATTACAAAATGATTACAAAATGATTAGCTTTTATTTTGGCATAGTTTAAAAATACTTAGACAAATGCTGCTTGATATCCAATTTTCTAATCGTTCAAATAGTTAAGAAGGCTTCTGAAGGGACACAGCCTGGAGGCATGAGGAATGGCATTTCATTGTAAACTGGAACTTTCAAATAGATCCATTCCACAATCATGCCCTCTATCCCATGTTCTAGAAATAATTCTAGCTTTACGTGGCCTACAATTTTTATTTAGTCCAAGATCTCCCAAGTGTACTCAGTGATGACATGGGGACAAAAAATATCACTTTATATTAAAAGAAGAAACATATAAAAATACTCCTGAAAAGGAGCTCTGGTGGCTTATTTAGATACTGATTATCTCTTAGAAAATAGTAGTTTTATGTATGAAAAAGAAGCACAAAATCAGGATATATGTTGTAATTTCCCCTAAATATAAATGTATTTTTAAAAGTAACCAATGAAGTATATACACACATACACAAATTTTTTTTCTTGATTGAAAGCAAGATATTCCTATATTCTTCTAATTTGTTTATAATATCATTCTTTATGTGTAGATCATGAATACATTTTGACCTTATCTTGGTATACAGTGTTAGGTGTGGGTCAATGCCTAGTTTCTTCCATACTAGTTTCCCATATTCCCAGGAGTTTTCGTGAAATAGTGAGTTTTTATCCCAGAAGTTGGGGTCTTGGGGTTTATCAAACACTAGTTTACTATAATCATTGACTATTTTGTCCTGTGAACCTAATCTATTCCACTGATCAACAACTCTGTTTCTTAGCCAGTACCAAATGGTTTTGATGACCGCTGCTTTATAATATAGTTTTAGATCTGGTATAGCTAGGCCACCTTCATTTGCATTTTTTTCATTAATTCCCTTGAATTAGGATGGTTTACCTCTCACATCTGTGGAGAAGGAAAGAATTTGTGACCAAAGAAGAACTAGCAATCATCATTAATCACAAAATAGATAATTTTGACTATATCAAGTTAAAAAGGTTTTGTACAAACAAAACAAATGCAGACAAGATTAGAAGGGAAGCAATAAACTGGGAAAACATTTTTACATTCAAAGGTTCTGATAAAGGCCTAATTTCTAAAATATATAGAGAACTGACTCAAATATATAAGAATTCAAGCCATTCTCCAATTGATAAATGGTCAAAAGATATGAACAGACAATTTTCAGATGATGAAATTAAAATAATTTCTAGTCATATGAAAATAGTGCTCCAAATCACTATTGATCAGAGAAATACAAATTAAGACAACTCTGAGATACCACTACATACCTGTCAGATTGGCTAAAATGACAGGAAAAGATAATGACTAATGTTGGAGGGGATGTGGGAAAACTGGGACACTTATACATTGTTGGTGGAGTTGTGAACTGACTCAACCATTCTGGAGAGCAATTTGGAACTATGCTCAAAAAGTTATCAAACTGTGCATACTCTTTGACCCAGCAGTGTTTCTACTGGGCCTACATCCCAAAGAGATCTTAAAGGAGGGAAAGGGACCCATATGTGCAAAAATGTTTGTGTCAGCCCTTTTTGTAGTGGCAAGAAACCGGAAACTGAATGGATGCCCATCAATTGGAGAATGGCTGAATAAATTATGGTATATGAATGTTATGGAATATTATTGCTCTGTAAGAAACGACCAGCAGGATGATTTCAGAGAGGCCTGGAGAGACTTGCATGAACTGATGCTGAGTGAAATGAGCAGAACCAGGAGATCATTATACACAGCAACAAGACTAAATGATGATAGATTCTAATGGACATGGTTCTCTTCAACAATGCTGTGATTCAAACCAGTTCCTATTGTTCAGCGATGAATATAGTCATATACATCCAGAGAGAGAGAGACCTGAGGGAACTGAGTGTGAACCACAACATAGTATTTTAATGCTTTCTGTGAATATTTGCTTATATTTTGTTTTTCTTCTTAGGTTGTTTTGTTTTCTCTTTCTAGATATGATTTTTCTTGTGCAGTAAGATAATTGTATAGATATGTATACATATATTGGATTTGCCATATAATTTAACATATTTTACATGTAGTAGACTACCTGTCATATAGGGGTGGGGGAGGGGGAAGGAGGGGAAAAATTTGAAATAAGAAAAAATTTTTTGCAAAGGTCAACGTAGAAAAATCACTCATATGTTCTGTAAATAAAAAGTTTTAATTAAAAAAAGAAAAGAAAGCAAGCTATTCCCTAAATTTTATTGTTGTTTTGTTTTATTTGAAAGTGTGAGGTACCTTGTTGGCACCATGAATAGACTGCTAAACCTAGTCAGGAAGATGCCAAGTTCAGTGACTTCAGACACTAGCTATGTGATTCTGGGCAAGTCACCTGACCCTCTTTATTTCAGTTTCTTTATTTGTTAAACGAGATGGGGAAGGACATGGTAAACTGTTCCAGTGTCCTTGCCAAAAAAACAAAAAACAACAAAACAACAAAAACCCAAAACACAAAGAGGGGTCATAAAATGTTAGGCCTAATTGAAAAAAATAGCAGTTCATATGTAATTCACAATTTATGTGATTCCTTGTAATTTTTTGCGTTAGTTTTTTTAGTCCTTGCCTTTTTATTTTTAGAAGTTGTTATTGTTATTTTGTTTTGTTTTGGCAAAGATTTTCAGGCTTTGTATTTCATCATGATGAGGTCTCTTGGTTATGGAACCTAATTCCACTGATGCTTATCAGAAATTTACCTACAATGTATAATCACAGAGTTGCTCAAGGCACTAGATATTAAATAACTTGGCCTTACAGTTATTAGGCATTAGAGGCAGGATGTAAATTCACATGGTTAAAGGCCTAATTTGGGAAGATTTGAACTTAACAAATGCCACAAATGCTCTAGAATGAACAGAATACAGCACAGGAATCAGCTGATTCTGATTTTTATTGAAGCATGGAGAACATAACACAAAAGTAAGACTTTGGAACTAGCTTGGAGTCAAATTGTGGAACATCTTTTTCTTTTTTTTTTTTAAATTTTATTTTATTTGCATAACATATGTGTGGGTAATTCTTCAACAATAACCCTTACATAGCTTTCCGTTACAAATTTTTCCCCCCAACTCCCCACCCCTCCCCTAGATGGGAGGATATCCACTACATGTTAATTATGTTA
>JAJPUD010004732.1:85965-104295 GCA_023553655.1 Myrmecobius fasciatus | reverse complement strand
CACAACGTAACATTTTCATGATCTCTATTGACATTTGCTTGCATTGTGTTGCCTTTCTCTGATTCTTTTTTTTTCCTTGTAGATAGGATTTTTCTTGCATAACTTCTCAAGCATTTCAACATTATTAACATGTAGTGGACTTCCTGCCATCTAGGGGAGGGGAGGGGACTGGGGGTAAAATTTGTATTGGAAAGCTTTGTAAAGATCAAGGTTGGGGAACTACCCATACATATGTTATACAAATAAAAAGCTTAAAAAAATAATTAAAAAAGAAAAAAGAAAACAAATCCTTAAATGTAAACCTAACCAGGGCAGCTAGGTGGCGCAGTGGATAGAGCACCAGCCCTGAACTCAAGGAGGACCTGAGTTCAAATCTGACCTGAGACACTTAACCCTTCCAAACTGTATGACCCTGGACAAGTCACTTAACCTCAATTGCCTCAAATAGAACAAACAAACAAAAACTAACCACATAAAAAAAAGAGATACAAAAGCTAACTGAAGAAAACCACACATTAAAAACTAGCAAATGGAAGCTAATGACTGTGAGACAGCAAGAATCACTCAAATAAACTAAGAAGAATGAAAAAAAAATGGAAGAAAATCTGAAATAACTCTTTGGAAAAATGGCCAACCTGGAAAATAGATCTAGAAAAGACAATTTTAAAATTGCTAGTCTATCTGAATACCATGACCAAAAAAAAGAAGCTGGATAGCATTCTTCAAGAGATCATTAAGAAAAATTTCCCCAATATTATAGAAATAGAGAGAGAAATACTCATTGAAAGAATCCATGGATCACATTTAGAAAGAGATCCCATGAGGGAAATCCCAAGAAACATTGTTGTGAAACTCCAGAACTACAATTTAAGGAAAAAATACTACAAGCTGCCAGACAGAAATAATTCAAATATCAAGGAATAACAATAAGGATTAGGATCTTGCAGCTTCTAAAATCTGGAAGTCCTGGAATATCATATTTTGGAAGGCAAAGAACCTCGGGGTACAAGCAATAATTTACAACCCAGAGAGATTTAGCATCATTTTTCAGGGGAAGTGATGTAGCTTCAATGAAGACTTTTAATCATTTTTATTGAAAAAAGAAAACAGAACTAAATAGAAAATTTAATTTATAAACATAGGACTCAAGAGAAGCATGCAAAAGCAAACCTTATTTAAAGGTTAAGCTATTTATATCTCTAAGTGGGAAAACTATATCTGTAACTCTTGAGAACTGTATCTGTCAATGAGGAAGACAGAAGAGGGCATCACTTGTACTGGGGGTGTGATTCTGAATTGATTCTGATGTGATGATATCAAAGAAAAAGACATTAAGGGGTGGAAAAATGTCTGTACTGGGAAAAAAAGGAAAGAGGAAGTATCATGGGATAATCAATTCACATGAAGAGGCTCAAAAGATCTCTTACAATAGAGGGAAAGAAGAGAGGGGGATGAACATTGTCTGAAGCTTCATCCATCAATTTTGGTTCTGAGAGGAAATAAATTAATCATTCAGTTGGTTTTAGAAATTTATCTAACATTATGAAGAAGTAGGAGAATAAAGAGGAAAGGAATGGAAGGGGCAGGATAGAAGGGAAGACAGAAACACTAGGGAAAAAGGTAAGAGAAAGGGAAAGGGTTGATAGAAGATAAGATAGTGGGTGGAGTGGGTTAAAATACTGCTGAGAGAAGGGGAGGGGGTGATAGGAGGCAATTTAGTGGGTGGGGTGGTTAAAAAATGACAAAGATAGGGGGGAAACAGAGAAAAAAGTATATATAGGGGAGAAAATAGGATGGAGGGAAATACAGAACTGGTAATCATAACTGTGAATGTGAATGGGCTGGTCTCTCATAAAATGCAAGTGAATGGCAGAGTTTACAAGAAACCCATTTAACCTAGAGAGACACATATATAGTGAAGGTAAAAGCCTGGAACAGAATTTATTATTCCTCAGCTGAAGTAAAAAAAAAAAAAAAAAGGAGGGGTAGCAATTTTGATCTCAAAGCAAAAGTAAAAAATAAATCTCATTAAAAGGCACAAGGAAGGAAAGTACCTCTTGATTAAGGGCACCATTAATAATGAAGTAGTGATGATATTAAATGTGTATGCACCCAATGGTAGAGTAGCCAAATTCCTAGAGAAAAAAATAGATACAAAAAGAAAAAAGACACAAAAACTATAATAGTAGAGGAATTCAACATTCCTCTCTCAAAATCAGAGAAATCAAACAAAATAAAAAAAGAAATTAGATAACTTAATAGAATCCTAGAAAACTTAGAAAGAATCTAAAAAACATTGATATGATAGACCTCTGAAGAAAATTGAATAGGGACAGAAACCTTTTTCTCAATAGTACATGGCACCTACACAAAAGTTGACCATATATTAGGGCATAAAAATCTGACAATCAAATGCAGAAAGGCAGCAATAATAAATGCTTTATTTTCAGACTACAGGGCAATAAAAATTATATTCAATAAAGAAGCAGGGACAGAGAGACTAAAAACCAATTAAAAATTAAATAATCTAACTTTAAAAAATGAGTGGATCAAATAACAAATCACAGAAACAATCTATAATTTCATCTAAGAGAAGGACAATAATGAGACAATGTACTAAAACCTATGGGATGCAGCCAAAGCAGTTCTTAGGGGAAATTTTATATCTCTAAATAGCTACATGAATAAAATAAAGAGATCAATGAATTGGATATACAACTAAAAAGGTATAAAATGAACAAATTTAAAATCGCCAAATTAAATACCAAATTAGAAATTGTGAAGCTCAAAGGAGAGATTAATAAAATTGAAACTAAGAAAACTATTGAACTGATAAATAGACCTAAGAGATGGTTTTATGAAAAAAACTAATAAAATAGATAAACCTTTGATTAATTTGATTAAAAAAGGAAAGAAAAAAAAAACAAATCACTTCATCAAAAATGAAAAGGGTGAATTTACCCACAATGACAAAGTAATTAAAGCAATAATTAGAAGCTATTTTGCCTAACTGTATAGTAGCAAGTCTGATGATCTAACTTAAATGGATGAATATTCACAATAATGCAAATTTCCCAGATTAACAGAAGAGGAAATAAATTACTTAAGTAATCCCATTTTAGAAAAGAAATTGAAGAAGCACTGAGTAGTCTCCCTAAGAAAAAATCCCTAGTGCCAAATAGAGTCACAATTGAATTCTACCAAACTAAGAACAATTAATTCCAATACTATACAAACTATTTGGAAAAAATATGTAAAGAAGAAATCCTGCCAAATTCCTTCTATGACACAAATATGCTACTGATACTTAAACCAGGAAGAGCCAAAACAGAAAAAAAAATTTATAGACCAATCTCTGTAAAGAATATTTATTCAAAAATTATAAATAAAATATTAGCAAAGAAATTACAGCAAATTATCATCAGAATAATACACTATGACCAAGTGGGACTTATACCAGGAATACAGGATTGGTTCAATATCAGGGAAACTATTACCATAATAACCATATCAATAACAAAACCAGCAGAAATCATATGATAATCTCAATAGATGCAATAAAAGCTTTTGACAAAATACAAAGGATGGTGGCCTAGAAGTATCAGACCTAAAACTATATTATAAAGCAGCAGTCATCAAAATCATTGGTACTAAGAAACAGACTGATATATCAGTGGAATAGATTAGATACACCCAACACAATAATGAAGGCCTATAGTAATCTAGTATTTGATAAATCTCCAAACTCCAGCTTCTGAAATAAGAACTCACTATTTGAAAAAACTTCCTGAGAAATCTGGAAAATAATATGTCAGAAACTTTGCATAGACCTACATATCACACCTCATTCCAAAATAAGCTCGAAATGGGTATTTGGGCATAAAGGATAATACCATAAATAAATTAGGAGAACAAGGGATAATTTACCTATCAGATCTTTATAGAAGGTAGAAATTTTTGACCCAAAGAAGAATCAGAGAACATTATGAAAGGCAAAATGGACAACTTTTACTACCTTAAATTAAAAAGTTTTTGAATAAACAAAACCAACAGAGGCAAGATTAAAAGGGAAGTACAAAGCTGGGGAAAAATTTTTATAACCAATATTTATGATAAAGGTCTCATTTCCAAAATATATAAAGAACTGTGTCAAATTTACAAGAATACAAGTCATTTCCCAATTGATAAATGGTCAAAGGATATGAACAGACAATTTTCAGATGATGAAATTAAAACCATCTCTAGTCATATGAAAAGTTGCTCCAAATCACTATTGATCAGAGAAATGCAAATTAAGACAACTCTGAGGTACCACTACACACCTGTCAGATTGGCTAAAATGACAGGAAAAGATAACGATGAATGCTGGAGGGGATGTGGAAAAACTGGGACACTGATACATTGTTGGTGGAACTGTGAATGGATCCAACCATTCTGGAGAGTAATTTGGAGATATGCTCAAAAAGTTATCACACTGTGCATACCCTTTGACCCAGCAGTGTTTCTATTGGGTTTATATCCCAAAGAAATCATAAAGGAAAGAAAGGGGCCCACATGTGCAAGAATGTTTGTGGCAGCCCTTTTTGTAGTGGCTAGAAACTGGAAACTGAATGGAAGCCCATCAATTGGAGAGTGGCTGAATAAATTATGGTATATGAATGTTATGGAATATTATTGCTTTATAAGAAACGACCAGCAGGATGATTTCAGAGAGGCCTGGAGAGACTTGCATGAACTGATGCTGAATGAAACCAGCAGAACCAGGAGATCATTATACACGGCAACAACAATATAACATGATGATCAATTCTGATGGATATGGCTCTCTGCAACAAAGGATTGTCTCAAACCAGTTCTAATTGTTCAGTGAAGAAAACCATCTACACCCAGAGAGAGGTATATGAAATGTGGACCACAATAACATTTTCATCTCTATTGATGTTTGCTTGTGTTGTTTCCTTTCTCTGATTTTCTTTTTTTTTTCTTGTAGATAGGATTTTTCTTGCACAACTTGTCAAGTATTTTAACATTATTAACATGTAGTGGACTTCCTGCCATCTAGGGGAGGGGAAGGGACTGGGGGTAAAATTTGTAACGGAAAGCTTTGTAAAGATCAATGCTGAGGAACTACACATACATATGTTATACAAATAAAAAGCTTTAATAAAAATAAATCCTCAAGAAAAATAAAGTTTAAAAAAATATGCTTTAATATGTATTCAGACACAATGATTTCTTTCTCTGCATATGGACAGCATTTTTTTTCATCAAAAATCCTTCAAAGTAGTCTTGAATTGTTTTATTGCTGAGAATAGCCAACTCATTCACAACTGATCATCTCACAACATTGCTATTACTTTGTACACAATACATTTCACTTTGCATGAACTCATGGAGGACTTTCCATGTTTTTTCTGAGTCCATTATGCTCTTCATTTCTTATGGAACAATAATATTCCATCATAATCATATATCACAATTTATTTAGCCATTTCTCAATTGATGGGCATCGCCTGAATTTCCATTTCTTTGTCCTGAGAAAAGAGATGATACAAATATTTTTGTATACATAGTTCCTTTTCCTTTTTTAAAAAAAGAAAATCTTTTTTGGGATAGATACCTAGTAGTGGTATTGTTAGGTCAAAGAATAGGCATGATTTTATATCCCTTTGGGCATAGATCATATCTTTTGATCATTTATCAAAACGGAATGGCTATTTTTTTTTTTTACAAATTTGACTCAGTTCCCTAAACACTGGAAAAATGGTCTTCATCAAAGAAACTTGCTTCAGAATTCTTTTTCACAATTATTATTGCTAACTATTTCCTGACTATTCTCTTTTTTCTCTCTTTTCCCCCTGTCTTTCCTCAAAAGTGTTTTGCTTCTGATCACCCCTCCCCTAATATGCCCTTTCTAATATTATCCTTCCCCCTTCTTATATCCCCTTCAGCTCCTACTTTCCTGCAAGGTTAGATAGATTTCTATACCCATAATCAGTGTGTATATTATTTCCTCTTTGAGTCAGTTCTGATGAGAGTGAGGTTCACTCTCTTCCTCTCCTCTCTCTTTTCCCCTCCAATATACTTCTTGTCTCTTTTGTGGCAGATAATTTATGTTGTCTCTTTCTTTTTCCTTTTCTCCCTGCATGTTCTACTCTTACCCCTTAATTTAAAAAAAAGATATTATCCCTTTATATTAGAAATCTTTGTTGATCCAACTGATTTATTTTCTTCCTTCTCAAGTCACTACAACCTTATATATCTGGGTGTATACTATAGTTCTCTGCCTCTGCTGTAATGTATTCTCATCAGAAGAGGTTATTAGTATTATTATTATTTTATCTTTTATTCCTATAAAACTGGCATAGTGCATTTCACATAAAATGTTACTTGGGAGCAGCTAGGAGGTACAGCAGGTAGGGTACCAGGTCTGGAGTCAGAAAGGCCTGAGTTCAAATCCAAATTCAGACAATTACTACCTCAGTCCCTCTTGAGTAAAATGAGCATGAGAAGAAAATAGCAGAGGATTCCAGTTTCTCTGCCAAGAAAATTCCAAATTGGGTAACAAAGAGTCATAAATGACAGAAAAACAAAACAATGTTTATTTAAAGAGATTTGACTAGTAGTTCCTATACAAGCCAAATTTATTTTTAGCCAAAACCCGACTAAGCATGATCCACTGTGCTATATTCTCAACTTCCTGTGATATTTCCAAATCACTTCATTCCAATATATATGAAGCAAAAGTTATGTGTAATTGTGTTAAGATTTGGGTGCTTCCTCTCCTTGCCCTCCTTATGCCCCTTCAACAACAACCCTGCTCCCCAAATAATCCAAAATTATAGTCTTTGATAATAAACAACTTTTTTTTCGCAATGTGTACATATAGAGTGTTCTTTCCAGTATGAAATGACACCATAAAAAGTCCTGCAACAAGGATTCTTCTGTAGTATTATAACTTTCTATAGAATAATTTTATAGAATGAATCAACAAATCAAAGAATTTTGCCCTCAGATAACTAATACCCATAGAACTTGTTGTCATAGGCCTAAATTAGAGAAGGTAAAAATTTCTGCTGAGGAATAGAACAGATTTAGATCTGTGATGTGATTTTTGTATATTAATTCATTCTACTAATGCATTCAGCACCTTCTCTTCAATTTAAGTCTCAGAGTAAAAAGTCAAATGACTTGTCCAATATCACACAACTAGCATATAGTATCATATTTTATTATCTCATTTGGGGTTAAATTGATATTTTTATTCTGTCCTTTCTATACAATTTATGTTTTATTCTAAATTACAGTTGTCCATTACATAGCAATCACAATACATTTTTTTAATAAAGTATGTGATATCGTGGGTTATACACATATATGCTTTTTCATGAAGATGATAATGTTGAAGTATCCAAGACAAAATTTAATATATTAATAATAAATTTCTATACATTTGTTTGTTTTGCTTTTAATTTTTGATGTTATATGATAGGACAGTTAGGTAGTTCAATGGATCGAGCACTGGGCCTGGAATCAGGAAAATCTGAATTCATATTTGATCTCAAATACTAATTGGACAAGTCACTTTACGTCTGTTTGCCTTAATTCACTGGAGAAGGAAATGACAACTTCCTCCAATATCTTTGTCAAGAAAATCTCATGGATAATTTTGGGATGCTATGGTATACTACTGAACAATAACAACACTAATTCTTTAGAGAGTCATTATGGTATAATAGTTATTGAAGTAACCTCAAAACCAGAAACACTTGAGTTCACTCTCTGCCTCTGACACAAACTAGCTCTATGACTTTTGTATCCCTAGATTTTAGTACAGTGTCTATCACATAGCAGGTACTTAATAAACACTTGTTGACTCACTGACTAACTTGGAGATTTCATGAGTTTCTACAGAATCAATTATCTTCTCTATGTAAATGACTTCTAGATCTATATATCTAGCCTTAGTCTCTCTCCTAAATTCCATCCCATATCAGTAATTGCTATCACATGTTTTGTATTGGAGTGGAATACCATGCTAGTATAATGCTTACCCTTAGACTATTATAATAGTCTCACATTTGATTTTCCTACCTCAAACCTCTTTCTAACTCCAATCCATCTTCCACAAAGTAGCTAAATTAATTTTTTTCTAAAGCATATTTTCACTCTCAATAAATTACAGTGACTCCTTATTATCCCTAGGATCAAATATGAGCTCCTCTGTCTGTTACATACAGTTCTTGACAAAATAGCCCTTTCCTGACTTTCTGGCTTCTTACCCATTACTATATCCTCATATTCTATGATTATAGTCACACAAACGTATGTTTTCCCACACAGGTCACATCTACCTTCATTCCTTTGTACCAATCGTCCCCTATTTCTGTAATATAGTCCTTTCTGACCTTTGTTCTGTGGATAGAATATAGTCAGAAAGACCAGAGTTCAAATTCTGCCTTGGAAAGTTGATGAGTGTTGCTTTAGGTAAGTCATGTAACCATTATTTATATTAGTTTCAATTTGTAAAATGGAAATAATAAAGCACCTGCATTCTGTGGTTGCTATCAGGATAAAATGAGATTATATTTACAGAGGGTGTTGCAAACCATACTATATTAATGCTATTATTATTATTAGCAGCAGTAGCATTAGCAACAGTATTGAATCCTTTACTTCCTCCAACATCAGCTAAAGGACCACTTTCTACATGAAGCTCTTCCTGATTCCTCCAGCAGCTGCCCTCCCACCCACACTACCTTGTTTTTATTTTTTACTCATTTTGAATATGCTTATGCAGATATTGTTATTTTCCCCTAGAGACTATAAACTCATTGAGGGCAAGGAACAATTTTGATTTTATTTTTATATAATGTCAGCACTTAGTGAAGTGCCTTATACGTTGTAAGTAAGCATTAGCTTCTTGCCTTTCTGAGTACCCACTTAAAGTGCTTCTCTGAATCTCATACTTGATCTTTGAACTATCTTTTGTATCTCTAAAAATGGCTATTTTCAAAGCAAATGCCAACACTCCAGCATTTTCTGTATTATATTACAGTATCTTCATGCTGTATACCCATTACTTGAAAAGTCTTATGAATTTATTTAGCACCTTGGGGTCCATCATATTTCCCTTAGTTCACTAACCAGCACAGAAAACAATCACCATGACCTTGTACAGGAGCACCTGATACAAACTGAAGAACAGATGGAGAATTAAATTTCCTCTTGGGCTGCTTTGACTGGTAAAGTTTGGGATTTAGCCATCGTAACACACACAGCCTCAGGTTCCATGCTTTTCATAATGAGAACTCTAATGTAGCAACCCTCATACTCACCTGTGTGCTGATCATAGCCAGTCATCTCTCTTCACTCGTTAATTGTCTTTTAAAGAGCACCAAGGAGTTCTGAATAATTCTGATAATACTTCAACCTCTGGCAAAATATCCCACTGCAGCCACATAAAAATAAAGCTTTAAAAATAATAAATATGCAAGTGATTCACTTTCCTACCTGTAGAAGTAAAAAGGTTGGTATCACTAGGGATATGCTAAGAATCAAATCCTTTTGAGTCTGGCTAATAAAGAAATCTTATAGTAGAATGTAATCAAGAATGCCAGATAGAATAAAGATGGACTATCAATTCTAGAGCACTCTGATTCTAAACTATATGTTAAAAACATGGGAAGGGAAGGAGGAAGAATTCATTATTTATTTAAAGAATTAGACATTAAAATCTCTAAAGCAGCGATTTGATCCAGCAGACCTAAACTCCTTAGATTTTTGTTTAGTCATGTCTGACTCTTTAAGGCCTTGTGGATAATACTGTTCTTGGCTTTTCATGGCAAAGCTATTGGACTGGTTTGCCACTTCCTTTTTCAGGGTATTAAGGTGAAGAGAGCTTAAGGGGCTTGTCCAATGTTCAAGATCACATTTGAAATCAGGACTTCCTGACTCCGGAACCCAGAGCTCTACCCATTGATTATCCAGCGTCCTCAAAGTTCCTTAAATAAATCCTGTTATTTATACAAAAAAATAATGTAAGTAAATAAGACAGTACTTGAAAAGTACTTGGTAGAGTGTTTGAAATATTGTAGTCCATAAATGCTTATCCCCTTCTAATTCTCTTCCCTTAGTTATTATACATGTTTAATCTGCTACCTACTGTCCCTATTGACTGTCATTTCATATTGTCTTTCAGTTATTCTTATAAATGAACATAGCAATTGCAACTTAACTTGTATGAGTTTACCTTGCCATTTCTGTAGTAAATAAAGCAACAGGATTTTCTCCATTTAATTTCTTGAATTTATAAGATATTTCTTTTTTTTTTAAATAATAATGCCCTTTGAAGAAAATATTTTTAATATTCTATTTGTTAAAATAATATCCAGATGGGATAAGTTTGGGCAGCTAAATGATACAATGGATAGAATGTGCAGCCTGTAGTCAGGAAGACCTGAGTTCAAATTCGATCTCACATTTAGTAGCTATGTGATACTGGACAGGTAATTTAATTCTGTTTGCCTCAGTTTGTTCAACTGTAAAATGAGTTGGAGAAGGAAATAGTAAGCCACTAAGTATATTTGGCAAAAAAAAACCCCACATAATAGTCATTTACAACTGAAATGACTAACAACAACAAAGAATGAGGCTAGATATGTTCTAATGCTTTAGCATAATAAGATTTAAAAATGGAAAGAGATCTTAAGGATTATCTGGTTCAATCCTCTTGTTTTATAAATTGAAGAAACTGTGACCTGAAGTGGCTAAGTGACTTGCTTTTCCTTACCATACAACTAATAAGTAATAAATCCAAGATTGGAATTCAGTTCCTCAGATATGTTTTGACCTTTTGAAATGTAGCTTCTGACTTCTATTGCATTTTTCTTGTGCCACATTCCTTTTTTTCTGCCCTACTTATCCCATACTTTTCTGGAGATGGTGACATATTAGCACCTGGTAACAGCAAGGATGAGTATTTCCAATACTATGGATAGACTAGGGACTACTTAGAGAGATGTAGGAACTAAAAGATCAATTGTCAGGGATTTTTTAAAAAGATGGACAGCTTACCTTTTCAGACTTTCTGTGGCCCATATAGCCTGAGAAATGTACAAAATTGAGGCTTACCTCTATGTCTCTACAACTTTGACATTGGCTATTATTTTAGGATTGTAACAAAATTCAACAGAGTAGACCAACATTCAGCAAAAGCTAATGTTTTGCTTAAAATAGCAGGAAAAGGTTTTGCAGCAATGACAGAGCATTATTTCAATAAGGCATAAATTCTATGCCTTTGGATTGATGCAGAATTAAAAATACATGAAGACAAATAGCAAAAATGAGGTTAAATAATAAATTTTGTTTATTTTTAAAAATATTACTTATGAAAAAATACTTAGCAATAAATTCAACATATTACTTTGGTTAATTGATTTGTATAAATGTGATTTCTTCATAAAAAATTTTTAGATTTTAAAAGTTTTGGTATTCCTTTTAATTACTAAAATAGACATCTCCTATTAAATACCCCCAAATCCCACTGAACTTGGTTTTGTAATTATCAAGCAACAATTAAGTGAAATCAACCAATATTATAATTTCTTTTATCTGAATTTCTGATATTCAAAATTTCTTACAAGGCTATCCAGCATCAGTGTCAAACTCAGATAGAAACAGGAGTCATTAAATTGTTCAGAAGGATCCCTCTGCATCATATGTTGATTTAGAAAACCACATATTGATAGTATTTAAATTTTCCTGCATTTTTACTCATTTTGTCTGATATTTTGTAATTACATTTTAATCTGATTTGTGCCACATGTTTGGTAGTATCTTGGGCCACTTCAATTTGACACCTCTGTTATACAGTATTGGTTGGACTAGCTGACTTTGCAGTGGGTTTCCTTTCATCTTGAAAACTCACAGGCCAGAAGACTTGGGCTTCTCAGTGCCCTGGAGGCCCCTGGCTTAAGATAGAGAGTGCTCTACAATCCTTGTATATCCAGGAACAGGTACCAATAGACTAGCTCCACCTTGATTATTTTCTTGTGAATTTTTATAATGAGCCTTTTTTCAACAGTCCTCCCTCAATATCTTGGGGCAGAGAACATCTCTACCTAGATGAGTGACCAACTGCAACTTGCTGTTAAAGTTTCTGGAAACATAGATTCTATTATAAGACTACAACAGGAGAAATAGCAACAAATATTGAGCTTTAGGCAATGTCAGGAAGTAATAAACAGTGCCTCAAGGTTGAAAAATAACCACAATCATAAAACACATGCCTTTCAAGAAGAATAGGGAAGCTAGGGTAAATAGGTGGCCCAGTGGATAGAGAAGCAGCCCGGTGTCAGGAAGACCTGAGTTCAAATCTACTGTCAGATGCATACTAGTAAGGTGATTCTACATGAGTCATTTAACCCCATTTACCTCAGTTTTCTCATCTGTAAAATGACAAGCCCCTCTGGTCTCTGCCAAAAATCCCCAAGTGGGAAAAATAAGAGTTAGACTGAACAATAACAGAAGTTAAGGAAAAAAACAGCAAACTTTCTTTGAATATTTCCATAAATATAATCACCTATTTACTATATGACAAGTTCTTTTTCTGAGTGATCAGTTCTTATAAATTCACTTGGGGAATATTTGCAACAGTAAGTACTTTTTATATCAAAAGTAGGAATTTTCCAAGAATCAAGAACTTTTAAGCTTTTTTTTTAATAACAAAGGGAATTTTGGAATTGGTGCCTAACATTAACACTTGTATACAATAAGCACTCAATAAATACTCATTGCACTATGCTGCATCCCTGTGCAAACTATCATTTAAACTGCTAACCTGCAGCAAAATAAAGGAAGAGGACATTTACTTGGTTTCTGGTTTCTAAGGAAACATGGTCTCTGTTGCTAAGGAAACAATCATTCATTCATGTTCTTCATTCCAACTTTTGGTTTCACCCAGTGCTGATCATGTCAGTACTTCATGAGAAAAATATTTTTTAAAAAACATTTAATAACACAGAATTTAATGGCTAAGAAAATGGAGTGATAGTCTGCTACAGAGTAGGGGCCAGATTTTTCTTCAAGCAACTATATCTTAAGATAGTCTGGGAATATTTTCAGTGTTTTGATGGACAGGTTTCACCTGACAGTCAGTCGCTCCTCCTGGCAGCCCTGGAATGACCCACACTAACAATAGAATAGCCAAAGATAATTATTCCAAGATAACCTTATATTTGTAAACAACACATGCAGCCAATAAAGGTTGTTATTATCTGTTGTGGCCCCTTCTAGGACAGAAAGTTATTCTATCTCCATAGCATTTTAAGGAAAGCAATGGGATAACTTCTCTATTTGAGACTTATGGGGAAACTGGAAAGAGGCAGAAGGTAATTACCCAGTTTGGAACTGGGCCAAGTCACCAGGGTTAATATCTTTGCTCTTGTGAAAAGTGCAATGGGATTTTTAACAGTGATGAGTCATCAGGGCCTCAACTTTATATCACATCTGAAAGATGGATGCTCGTTTTTTTTAATGTCTGGTGAATGCAGAGATGATCACTGACAAGGCTAAGTAGGCAGAGAGACCAAAGAAATGACATTAAAAAGGGAGATATAATGAATGGAAGAAATTAGGACCACCTGGTTGGTTGAACAAATGTTTTATTGCTTCTCTAAGGAAATGAGCACAAATTAGTTTAGTACTTTATGTTTGAAAGGACCCCAAAATACTGTACTTAAAAGACAAGAAGAAAAGAAACTCTTTGTGATAACAAATCATATCATTTATCATTAGTAAACCAATAATTATGAAGTGCCTACTATGTACGGCCCAAGAAAGTCTGGAATAGTCTTCCTAAAGCCCCTTTAAGGGTATGTATGCAAAAGGACACTTTACTTATATTATCTCACTTGCTTCTAACAGTTACCCTGTAATAGGTGTTGAGAACATCACCATTTTATAGATGATGCAACTAACTCTCAGAGAATTTACACATTTTTTTCCAGGTTCATTTAATTAGTAAATATTGGGGGTTTTAAACTCAGGTTTCACAGTTCTAAGAGCATTCATTCTCTTTTGGTGGCCACCCTAATTTTTTTTTTTTTATTTTTCCCCCAAGTTAGCAGTTTTTAAGGGAAATTTTCAAATAGCCAGACATTCCCCCTGACTATCCAGCACTGCAAGAAAACTTTCTTTCACTCCATTCAATCAAGTAAAAGATTAAAAACAAAGAAAACTTTACAAAAGGAATTAAGTAATAAACCGGAGTGGAGGCAAGCACTGTATTGTGTAACAGAAAAGCAGTAGAATTTCCAGTTCATTCTGACTCTGTTTGATGCAGCCTCCTACCAAAAAGCTTTAATCTCTTTTGGGTTGCTTTTCCCCCCAAAGGAATTGGAGGAGGCTTTAGGACAGAATGCTTCACTTCTCTTTCACATCTAGAGCCATAGTAAAAGTGGATCATTCTTGGAGAAATATTTACACTTATGGAAAAGCACAGATCTATAGTGAGCTTCCCAGGGGACACCACTGCTTGCTGATTCCTTCTTTTTAGTGAGATAAGATTAGTCATTAAGGCAGCTAGGTAGCAGTAAGTAGAGTGCTCAGACTGGAGTCAGGAATTCATCTATTTGAGTTCAAATCTGGCCTCAGATACTTCCTAGTTATATTACCTTGATTAAGTCCTTCAGTTTCCCCCTCTGTAAAAATGAATCAAAGAAGAAAACCACTCCAGTACCTTTCCAAGAAAACCAGAAGTTGGAATTGAAAAATGGGATACTTTGAAAATGACTAAAGTGGTCTCTAGTGGAGGGCCCTAGGGCTCAGCTGTCCCTAAAATGCTTGGCATTTTAATCAAATAATCAGTGCATTCCGTTCTTTATAGATAAGAACTGTGGTTGCATCCTTATCAAAGTTGCACATAACTGAGTTAAGTGGAGAGGAGGAATTGTAGAGTCAAATCTCAAAAAAATCTTAAGAGTCTTGAACATGGAGCAGCATCTAATGGGTGTGAATATAAAATGTTGCATTTGGTTTAAAAAAATCTACTTCATTAGTACAAGATGAGGAAAGCATAGCTAGACAGCAGTTTATCTGAAAAAAAGCTTGTTTTAGTGGCTGGGAAACTCAATCTGAAGCAGTAATGAAATCTACATTAAGAAAGACATCACTTCCAGAAATAAGTAAATATGAATTCCATCATATTCTGCTCTTGTCAAAGTACATCTTCATTATTGTGTTTGGTTTCTGGGCCCAAAGTTTAGGGAAAACATGGATAAGGTGAAAAGTATACAGGTAACCAGAATGGTAATTGGTCTCTGTTGGTATTCCACATCAGGAATAGTTAAAAGAACTGAGAAGATTTAATCCAGAAAAAGGATTCCCTAGACTTTCAGATTTCCTGTAAAATTCCTTCTTCTACAGGAAGTCTTTTCTAATCTTTCCTAAGGCTAGAGCCTTTCTTCTGCTGATTTCTCATTTATTCTGTATGTAGTTTGTTTCTACACAGTTATTTTCATGTTGTTTTCCAGTTAACATTGTGAGTTTCTAAAGAAAAGGAATTGTCTTTTTACTTTCTGCATGTTCCTAGCATAGAGCTTGACACATAATAGGAGCTTAATAAATGTTTATTGTCTGTCTGACTGTATTTTATGTATACATGACAGCTGTGTTCAATTATTTGAAGGTTATTAAGTTCTTAATGTGAGAGACTTGACTAGTTCTGTTTGGCTCCAGACACCTAAAACAGGAACAACGGATGAGAGAGCAAAGAGGCAAAATTAGCCTTATGGGAAGAGGGGAGGGATGAATCAGAGAGAAAGAAACAAAACATCCAGTATTATCTAGCATCTGAAATGTGTTGCTTTGGGAATTAGTGGCTTTTCCTTTAAAAAAAAAGATCTTCAAGCTTTTTAGGTACATGATAGTGATATTCTTTAAAGGTAAGCTTTGGGCTAGATGACTATTATTCCAATTCTAAAATTCTTTGGTAGAAAAGGAAGAAACTGAAATCAGAAAGGAAAAAAAAGGGGGGCAGGGTAGAGCTAAAAGAAAGGAGCTAAGATGAGATAAGAGGAGACCAGACTTGAATGGAATCTATCTGGTGCTATAAGGGCCACCGTGTAGATAATCAGTCCAGCTAAACTGGGCTTCATAGAGCCATTTTTTAAAAATCAGTGAAGATTATTTTTTTTTAAATCAATGAGTTCTAATGATTTACTACTACTATCACTTCTTGTTTCCCTGGGTTCCCTAAAATCCAGGCAAGATGCCCTTTGGGAGAGAATATTAATATTTTTCGTCACCTTTCTCTTTTTATTTTTTTTGAAATCTCATATCAACAAAAGGCCTTTCTTGATCTAAGTTGTTCCAAATAACCATTCCATTCTTTAAGTGTCTCCCTACTCACCAAGATTGTTCCTTTCTTCCTTCTGTAAGTGCCTTCCATTTAATTCTGCCTATGTCTCACATGTTCCTTGCTGTTTGTATTCTGTTTCATTCTGTGGGGTTGCAAAAATTTAGCATAAAAATAAGATAATTATTTTTATTATTTTATAATTTTATAATTATTTTAAAACAAAAGGTTTCTGAATGTAATAACCAAAAATTAATTCAAAATCAAATGGGCAATCAAATGGGTGTTTCTGTCAGCACTTGCCAGTGTTATGTCGCTCAACTTCATTGAAGACTTGGTTCTGAACAAATAACATGTGCGTTATGCACTGTACATGCACAAATGCATTCAGGAGGGTTCCTGTAAAAATTTCTTAGTGAAAAAGGGTTGTGATGGAAAAAAGTTTTAGAAGCTCTGATCCACATGAATGAATTGACCATGATCACACAGCAGGACTTTGAACTCCTAAACACCAATGTCAATTCTCTATCCCTGTGCCACATTTTGATAATAATAATAATGATGATAATACAAATATTAACATTTACATATGATTTAAGGTTTACAAAGTACTTTTAAAATATTATCATATTTTATCCTAAAAGCAACCTTGGGAGGATTATTATTATTTCCATTTTGCAGGTAAAAAAACTGAGGTAGATAAAAGTTACTAGAGTCATATAGCTAGTGTCTGAGACTATTTGAACTCAGATCTTCCTGAGTCCAGCCCTAGTACTCAATCTACTTTGCCACCTAAAGTAATCTTTTCCCTCCAATAATAAAACAGGATGACTACATCCTTTTCTGACAGCGTACAGCACTATGCTTAGTTCTAGGAGGAGATTTAACAAATGCTGTAATATATTATATTTCCCCTTAAGGTCTGTCCAAGACTGAGCCAAGTTTCCCCAGTTCCTTTTTATGGCATGTTTTCCTGACTTCCAGAATGATGCTCTTCCATGTTGACTTTGAAACGATGGCAAGGTAGCCAAGGACAGATTGTCACAGGGCATGCTCAAATGAAAAGATAGTTATGGAAATCTAAATTTGTGGTGTCAGCATAATAGATATTGACATGGCAGAAACAGGTACCCCTGCCCTATCCAACTGCAGTATAATCTGCTCCATAATGCTCATCAAATGTGGGGGTATTACATGAAGCAGTGTTATTTTTAATTTATGATTCAATGAATAAATAAAAGAATGAAAAAGCATTTATTAAGTCATTATGTGCTTAGCCCTAGTATATGTTGCCTCTTGTCTCCTTCAGGATAATATGCTTCTGGTTACCCTCTGTATAAGAGGGAGAGAGTCATAGTAGTTAGAATATTGAGTTTGAAGTTAGAAATTTAAGAAAAAGGAAGTCTCCTCTATCAGGGAGCTCACATTCTAATGCGAGAGAGAACACATATAAAAAGTTCTGACTATAGTATTCCTGTATTCCTAGGATATAATAGCAAAGCAGATCATAATTCCCTTTCTTTAATTCATTTTCACCAATAAAATTTTTCTGATGTTTCTGTTGTTGAACCATTTGACAGTGTTAAGGACACGGGTAATAAGAATTCTTTCTGGGTCTTCAGTAACTGTGGCTGTAGCATCTACAAGAGCAGTTACCAGGCTACATCTTTCCAGTAGTCACTAGGAGGCAGCTTGTGCTATGCAAGCCAAACCACCTCCAACACTTTGACCACCATCTCCTCTCAGGCTCCAGTGGACACAACCCAGAACCCTGAGCCCAAGAGTCTTGGCAGTGTAGATACATATATATGCATCCAGTCCACTGCCCACAGTCATCAGCTCTCTCTCCTCTGCTACCTCACTGTCTCAGTAGGCTGGCCCACCTGCCCTTTTGTCTGGCAGTTTGTAGAGATGGCTAACCCCTTCCCACAGAGATTGTAGTTAGGGTTTGTAGAGATGGCTGACCCCTTCTC